>JAMQGT020015179.1:127500-302524 GCA_024447675.2 Pterophyllum scalare | reverse complement strand
CGGCGGAATGGTTGTGTTATGCATCTACTCGTTGGTTGGTAACCTGGTACAATGCATGCAGAATAAATGCATCATCACAGATAATGAATCCCCCTGTCAGGTTTTTTCTGACATCTTAAAAATATTATCCTGTCCCCTATAAACTCTGGTGTGTTTTTCTTTTCTCGTTTATCCATAGGTTTGAACTAATTTACATTATACAGATAGTATATACCCCATATTTTCTTGAAATTTCAAATAGTTAATGCCACCAGACATTCTCAAAGGCCTCCTCAGCTTTAAGCATTAAGCATTTCCACAGGGAGATTTTGTTTCTGATCTCTAGCATGGTTAATGTTGGTCTCACATAATCAACGAGCTGTCTTTGAGAAATAAATCCAGTCTGAGGAGGATTTATTATCTGTGAATATTTTTTTTCTATTGAAGATAGAAGTTCATGGTCTCCTTTGAAAAAACAGAAAATGTCTAATAGGCTGAGCAATCTGTAATATTTTTTACCTGCCTTATGCTTTTACTGTTATAATAGCAAAGCTCCAAGTCACTACGCATGTATTGCTATCCATTGCCCAGTCATGAGCTTTGCATCCACATGTGTGAACCAAGATCAGTCTGGAATTCTTTGTGAAACTCAGTCATACATACAACCTTTTTAGAAGAGCTTTTAATAAAATTTATAAGTCTCATCCTCTGATATGCCCTTCATTATCAGATAAGCCACGATTTTCGAAATTTCTACATTTCAACTGTTGAAACACATACATGCATATATTTTCACACCGTGGCCCAGTTTGAACCTGGATTTCTTTTTTTAAAAAAACATTTTATTTAAAATTTCTAATTTTTTTTTATTTCTAATCAAATATTTTATTTTATATTCTAGATATTTTTTTATTTACTGGATCCTTCCATTTGGAATTTATGAACTATTGACTTACCATCTTGTCACAAATTTACTGTTTGAATTAAATCAATGTTTTAATTAGTTTTATGTTTATATTTACTTCATGGATTCTTTAGTGTACTCTGTTTGCTCCTAGTTCTTAGTTGCTTTAGAGTTTAGTTCCTCCTTCTGCGTCCCATCCTCTTGTGGTCCCTTGAATTGAGTCCATTAATGTGTCCGTGTTTTCCCTGTTTAGTTATCTAACTTCCTGTTTCATTTTGAGAGTCACTGTTACTGGTGGCGTTTTGCTTTTAGTTTTGTTTCCTTTGTTCGTCTTTGGTGATTTAGTTCAGCTGTGCATCGTTTTCCCCAGCTGTCTCCTCTTCCCCTAATCACCCATCACTATCTGTCATGTAACACTGTGGCAGGCGAGGTAGATGACCCCAATGCAGGACTCAAAGGTGAGAGCTGAATTTAAAATTTATTAGCAAAGGTAGAAACAAAAGCCAGGGCTGGTCAGGAGTCAGCAGCACAAACTACAACTTGACTTGACCTTGGCATGAACAAGAGTATAAACATTAGTGATGGGTCGGTCGCGAATTAGCCGGCTCTTTGAAGTGAACGACGGGAGCTGGCTCCTAATTGTGAGTCTTTTTATTTATTTATTTTTGTGGAAGCCACACGTGATTGGTTAAGACGTGTGGCAGCATCTGTGTGTCTACACTGGGCGACAGGATGCAGGGGAGGGCACAGACACACCGCACAGTGAGTCCACACAGATCAAACACCGAGGGAGAGGCTGCTGCAAAGTTTGCTCGGAGACCAAAAAGGGCAAGAAGAAGTTGCACTTTGCAGCTACACGTGGGAATGGTGATGAAAATGAGTGACAGAAAACGTAGTAAAGTTTGGGCAATTTTACAGTGATAGGCAGCGTGTAGACTGTGCAAAGTTAGAACGTCTTTACCGAGCAGGCTCCAAAACCAACCTGCACACGAACTGTTCATCCATCAGTGCAATTAAAAGATCAAAACAGGGCAAGTCATATTAAGTAGGAGAAACAGGATCAACCCCTCGCAGACCCTGGGTTTTGCCAATCTTTTGTTTTTTTATAATTTATATTTGGAGCACTCTATGTTGAGCATATAAATAAACATTGTATGTATGTTTTTACATTTTCACACTAGTAATTTATTTTACAAATTTTTAAAATAAAATCTGAGGGAGCCACTTGGGAGCCGAAAGAGCTGTCTCTTTTTAGTGAGCCGAGCCAAAAGAATCAGCTCTCAAAAAAAACCTGGAATTCCCATCACTAATAAACACGAATCTGGAAATAACGGTGCGCATAGCAGGGAAAACTAATGACAAGGATAGAGCAATGAACAGAGGAAAACTCAGGGCTTAAATACAAAAGGGGTAATGAGGGAGTGGAGACAGCTGGGAACACAGGTGAACAAAATGAAACTAATGACACAAGAGAAGCAAAACTATAGAATATAACCCATAACAAAGAAAACCAGAAAATGTAACAAAGGAACCACTTAAAAGGAAAACAAACTCAAATCTAAGTCCAACCTAAAATGCTGGGTCAAAAGACCCAGGATCATGACACTATCTCACTTTGCCTTTTGTCAGATCATCTGTTTCTGCTTCTACTCCTGCTCCTGTTCCTGTTCCCTTGCCCTAGTGTTATTTTTCTAGAGTGTGTTTCCTTGTAGTTTGTAGTTTCCGATCTTCCCCTTTTAGGGTTATGTTTTCCTTTTGGATCATTGCATACAGTCCATTAATAAAACAACTCACTTTCAGTTAACTTCTACCTACCTGTGCATATCTGCATTTGGCTTATCATATCCTGCAGACTGTGACAGTACAATCTGACCAGTATGGACCCAGCAGATGCTGTTTTCAGGGATTTGGAGGAGTTTCAATTCCAACTCTGCATACTCCATGAACTGTGTGTCACGGTGCATGGAAGCTGGCCATGTGGCATGTGTGGAGGTGAGGACCCAATAGCAGGACTCAGAGGCAGGCAGACAGTGATTAACAGAAAGCAAGCCTTTATTATGGCTGATAACATAAACAAATAAACACAGAGAATAATGAAACTAGGAAAACCTACGCTGCCGCTTAGCTCTTCCACATCGATGCCAATGCTCAGTTCTTCCATCTTGATCCCATCGCTCAGCCCGCTGATAGTCCTGCTTCCCAGTCCTCAAGAGGTCCTGCTGGTGGTCCCGCTTAGGACAAAGACTGAAACCCCAGTCATCAGAGGAGACTGCGTACCCTGCTGAGTAGCCCACTGAATCCTGAGCTTCTTGAATTAAGGGAATCTGGAAAACTCCAAGTCCTCAGCCTGCCTGAGCCCGAGCATGGGGTTCCTGCTCTGCTAGAGAGTCCCAGGCCCAAGAGTCCTCGCCACTACCACTGTTGATGCTCAGACAAGCCATCAGCAATGCTCTGTCACTGACTTCCAGAGAGGTCCCTGTCTCCTATGTTGTTGGTCCTCAAAGGGTCTCCGACTGCAGCCTCCAGAGTGGTCCCCTCTTCTTCAACTCCATCATCTGTTGTCAGCCAAGACACCTGAGGCATCCCGCCGCTGGCCGTTAGAGGAATTCCCACACTCTGGGTCTCACCTCGTGGCCCGGATAGCCCCCAGAACTGTTTCCTAGTTTACTGGACTCTTGTGCTTCCTGTTTTTCATTTGTTCCGTTTCAAACCTCTGCCTGCCTCTGCGTCTCTACATCTGGGTCCTTCACTCAACATACAGTCAGCATAACCCACAGACTGTAAGCCTGTTTAAAAAGAAAAAAAGTATTGCTATTTCATCTTGGCCTCTTTTTTGGGTTTTGTAAAGCAACCTACATTAATATAATATACATATTTGTCCATGTAGCATAAATTAAATGGCCTAAAAACAAGGAATGCATGAAAAACACTATTCGTTATGACCCTGAAACTTTGTAAACCCCTCATTTAAACAGTCAGACTTGCTTAAACCTTTGTTATTGTGTAACGCAGTTTAGTAGTCATCAGTATGAACTGGAATATAAACAGTACTTGGTAAATGCCATCTCTTTGAAACACCCCAAGGCACCATGTGTATGAATCCAAGAGCAGTTTAACCAACCACCTTCAATGTTCTTTCAACAATTATTCCTATAATACAGTCAAGGCCTCTTTTTTACTGCCATAGATGATCTACAGGGCAGAGTTTTATGCCACATTAGCTGCTACTCTACCATAAAGAACATTAGGGGTTATAGAAATTGGCCACCAACATACATGAGAGGAGACTTTTTATTTGACAAAAAAAGAGGAAGGATTCGACAACCTTTGATATTGGTTTTGTTAAAATATTTCTTTCAATATAATCACAGTAAACTGCATCGTTGTGACAACTTTGACAGAAGTGGCGGTGTTTTACAGTTCAGAGTAATGGGCCAAAATGGTAGGCATTGGTACCAGCTACACCTCTGTAATTGGGCAGAATTTAGAAAGGTGCTATGAAGTACACCCCTACAACTTTAATAAGTTCCAGAGTCCTAGGCTCCAGGTTGCTGCTCCCAAGGTGCTGGTCTGAGTTAGCTAACATTTATCACATAAACATCTAACACCACTCCTGCTAAAGCAGACAAATGCCTTCCTGCTCTGCAATCCCTTCCATAGCCATCAGAATCAGGGCAACAAATCCAGCTTTAATAGTTATCTATGGAGTCTCTCGCATGCAATGAACACCCACATTTATTTCTCTGCTTTCTCCCGATGAGGGTAAGTGGATCAATTAGTGAAGACTACAAGTTCAGCATCTTTACACATAGTATCAATTGTTAAGTTGGGCAACAGCAGGTCCCCAGATTATCTCAGATCTGTACCTCGCCTCACTCCCATCCCTCCTTCTCGCTCTGTCTCCAGATCCAAAGCTACCCTCATTACAAATGATCCTCTGATACACACAACCTTGGGACACACCTTCGTGCTAATGGCCCACAGATTGATTTTTAATTAGTAACACTTTTGGATGGTGGCCAACTCAAATGGACTTTTATGAAAAACTAATCACCTTTTAGCTTTAAGCGTTGAAAGCTGTAAGTGAATGGTTTAAAGCTTTACCGGTGTTCACATATTCACTATAAATGAAGCCTACTAATTATTCACAACCATACATTTGTTTGAATTATAGCAAGAGTAGCCTTTCTCACAGAAGAATCTCTGTGTATCACCACACAGAGTACAGAGATGACCTCAGAGTTCTTAAAGTTCTCTGCTGAGAGGGCAAACGTGGAGTAGATGAAAAGTGGGTCAGGTCAGATATCGTCTTAGGGTTGCTGAAAACTTTTGGGCCAACAAAATGTCAGTCCACATTAAACAAGCAGGTCAGATGAGCCCAAAACTCTGTGCCCTGTGAGTTCACCTGGCAGGAGTTCATTATTAAAGCGCACCCAGCTTTTATAAACTGGGCCAATATTTATGATAGCAGAGGCACAGACTACATCTGTAACATTTTAGTCCCAGATGTGCACACTGCCGTTGCAAGGTCAAGCCCATGAAGTCTGCTGCAAAGGAATACTCATCCTTCAAAACCCTGTAGGAGCTGTATTATCTCTCATTTGATTGCTTCACATTATTATCATATTTTCCATTCAATATGCAAGATCCAGTAATGTGTTTCTAGGTGGACATTTTTGAGAGCTGTTATTTGTTGTAGTTTGACTTGACCCTGTAAAGCATCTTTCACAATTTGTTATCATCTGCTAGGCATCTCAGGAGTGTGTCGGCACGCAATAATTTTTTCCGTTGAATGTTTTGAGGCTCATAAGTTTCATTCACATAGCTTAGGCTTCAGGACCTTTTTGATTGTTGTAGTCAAAATTTGCAGAGGTGTACAAATGGGGATGAAACTGAAGTATGTCCTTTACATAAAGAGAGAAAACTGCAATACTGCAGTATGCAATATGTTAATAAACAATAACCAAGTTACATAATAAATCCCTAGTTTGCACTGCATGTGGCTCGGTATTTACAGACCTACAGCCCTTGCTTTCTTTGTTTGATTTTTTTGCCTGTGTGTGTTTACCTTGCTGGAGGGGTATTCATAGTTTCCTGGGCGATCAGGGCTATCAAACATTTGCAGCAGCTCACACACACACACTTCCACATCTGACATAACAATCCACTCAACAGTAATTTATTGGTGTGATCCATCATTATCATGTTTTATTATGGCCACCATTTGAGATATAATTCACAAATAGGCACATGCTGTAGAGATGACAGTGAGGGAGAGGGATGTCCTTTAACTTCGTCCTCTGCCAGGAGCCTTCAGGAGTCTCTGAGGGCCTCTATGCAAGAGACCCAACCATAGAATAAGCAGGGAAGCTGGGGAGCAGGAGCCTTCCCTGCTAGCCCATTGCATTGTGGGCCAGCAGGACTCTCCATTAAGTGCCAGAGAGAGAGTGAGAGAGAGAGAGAAAGACAGAGAGAACACACCACGGCAGCAGCAGAGCAGTGTCCGTGCCATGTCACATGACCACCTTTGTATTCAGTAGCCATAACTCACCGCTTGTGCACAGGGATTGATCCCAGGCTGGACACTCCCAGGAGAAGCCCTGGCACTCAGTGGAGTTTGATCCCTCAGATTAATGCAATAGGGATTCCAGGCCTTTGTCTCCAGCCAAACACTTAACGTCCCCCGAATTTGTATCCAGCAAAGGTTGAGTCCCATGTTTATTTGGGTAATGAATTGCTGTAATTAATGCACGTATTGATTCCCCCTCAGTGTCTCCTGCAAAGGCCAGTCCGATTTCTAATTTAAAGGGAGTAGGAGTGTTAGCAGGAGGGTGAGAAAAGGGGAGGAGAGCCCAGTATAGGCAAAACAATTGCACTATGTGCTTGCTGAATGAGAGCGTAATTGTTCAATGAATCACATTTGAATATATTCAATTAAATCCTTCAAGTTGTGTGTCTGGCCTGTGCATGCGCAGTTATATTATTTTGGTTTCCCTCTCATGTTGTAATAAAAATGTAAATCCTTGGAGGGCGTCTGAGAGCCGATGAGGACATCTGCCAAGTAGCTTCTCTGGTGTAACATTAATAAGCACAATGCAATTTTCCCACACAAACAGGTAATACTACATTAGCATATAATCCCCTGGAATTATGACTATACTCATCTCCATCACTGCGCCCTCACAGATGAATTCTGGATGCACTTTCAGAAAATCTTTGCGTGTAAGGGAATGATCTCAGCGCTTCAAGGACAGGAAGTTTTCCAATGTGCAAATGCAATCCAGTGATTGCACAGTGTCAAAAATGTATTATTGTTTTCAGTCTGGGTAGTGTGGCACAATGCATTATGTGTCTTCCCTTTGATCTAAGACCTTTGCATGGCTCCTTTAAATGCTGTTTGTGTCCTTCCCCTTGCCATGATGCTGTGTGGCTGTGCCCTGTGTAAACACCTGGTCACCACTGCTGTGAAATGTCTGACCACAGAACAATGAACAGCCAGCTGGTCCATCTATTATTGTTTGTCGTGGTTCACCTCAAGAATTGCATTTTCCCCCCATGAGTAATTACAAGAAAATGAGCCTTTGACCTTTGATGTACATTGGAAAATACTTTAAGGGTAACATAGTATTGTCAATGTGTGTGTATTGATCACAGCTGTAATTACAACTACAGTACTGTGCAAAAGTCTTGAGTCGCCTCTCAGTTTGTTGTTTTTTAAAGTGGTCTTGAGCAATAGTTCTCCAGGCTTTTCTGAAGGTCTTTCAAAGTTTTTATTTTGACATTGACTGCTTTTTCAATCATTTTCAGTCCAGTCCTTGTACCTGACCATTTTCAAATAAACATTTTTTTTTTGTTGTTGTTTGTTTGTTAAGCCACTTGGCACTGACCTATGAGTCATTAAAGCATTTTTTAAAAAGGGATGAACCAGTCTTGTGTCCACACATAACAGACAACTTGGCAAAGAACCAGTTTTAAATTGTATCTTTAGGCTATTTCTTTAGTTGAAATTTTGAAAAATGCCAACACATATAACACAGTCTGACAGGAATAAAATAGTATTTTTGTACCAACAAGGTGATTCCTAAATAAATATCAGAAGTGGAGGACAAAAGAAAAAATGACAGGCCCAGAAAAATGATAGCAGGACAGTATCTGAAAGTCATGCCCTTAAGGAATAGGAAAACATCCAGCAAAGACCTGAAAGAATGGCCTTCAGGAAGTCTGTAGAACTATTCCTGAAGTCTGCTTAAAGAAATTACAAGAAAGCTTGATGAAAAGCATTCAGGCTGTGTTGAAGAACAAAGTTGGTCATAGCAAACACTGACTTTCAAGTTTTCAATTTCAATTTCCCATTTTCCTCACAAAATACAAAGAAATGAGGAGTGGCCCAAGACTTTTGCACAGTGCTGCAAATACCTTAACAATCTAGAGACAGGTGCTTTTCCTTTTTCATTTATGTAGTCCAATAGATTTGTTCTTGCTTACCATTCTTTGTGATATTTAAATTGGTTTGATACTTCATGGGAGCAGTGATCGTGTGAGGACCAACAATGTAACAGATCTGCTTATTCAACTCATCAATAATACACTTTAACTAAATCATAGCCAGCAGTTCAGTCTATTACTTGGTTTTCACGATTCTAACAACAGTGATGATGAATAATGATTCATTCTAGCATCCTAGATTTTCTGAGAACCTATGGCATGCCTTATTAAAGACAAAATAGGTGGAAGACTAATTAAGCTGACCAAAAAGGAATGACGGCATGCCCAACTGCCAGAGCCAAGTAAGGGCTTGAAAAATGGCTCCGCTGCAATTTCAATTAATCAGTTGTATTTTGCTTAATTTTGTTTGACGTTGGCAGAGGAAACGTCCTCTGGGAGTATCTGTCCTTTGACCACTAATGCTTTAGTAATTCTTCCATCAGTAGAACCCATGATTGAAACAATCAAGTTTGTGTGTGTTTCTGAGAATATGTGTGCACTTCCACTGAGGGAAGTATTTGTACCTCCATGTATGCCTGTATTTTAGCTTACATACAGTGACGAGTATGGAGGTTGATTGCAAAGCCCACACAACTGAGAGTGGAACCTGATTAACCTTACAGTGACTCCAGAAGCATGTGACCACCGCTGTTTCCCCTCCTTTCCAACCCACAGCCCGGGAAAGAGATGTTGAACTTAACCTCTGCAGCAGTGATGAATTAACAATAGAACAATTCAATGCCCCAGTAATTACAAAACACTTCGGACACGCAACATTTTTCAGCTCTGCCACACAGGTTTGTCGGTATTGGTGGCTTTCACCTGGAATGCTGGGGCTCTTTGCTCTTCCTAACTTTGTTTTCTCTCACGCAGATTAGATCTGCCACCCCATTACAGATTCATTTTCCTAATTTTTCATGTCTGCACCGCGCCCCATCTGCACAGGGCTGATAATTGTGGGGACCAGCCCTGGTGATTAACATCAGCAGAATTAATTACGCCCGCCATTAAGGCTCCAGGTTGCACACAATGATCAAGAGAAATTAACTTTCTCCCAGGCCCCTAAATCATCTCACCTTCAAGTGGAGTGATGGCAAAGAGACAGGCCCAGAGTCCTGGACCCCGCTCAGCACCTTCTTAACCAAACATGAGGTGTGCATCCTGCCTCCCACCAAGGAGATTATAGCTGCGGCTGATGGGTATCAATTACGCCACCTTATGTGGTGGGATAAGCGAGAGGTGTCCAGGGTCTGGTGACTAATGGACCTGGGTTAGAGCCACCCTGCAGCTGGAGACCAGGAAGCTGACTGTTTCTGTAGCCAGGGAGTACCCGCCAGATGCTGAGAGCCTCAATTCACTGGCCTGACACATACGTATATATCTGCACATCACATTTGCGCTCTAGAGACCAGTGGCCATGCGATCGTAAGTGAGCCAGAAACTGATGTACAAAAAAGACTTTGTCACCTTACCTGGTCACAGAGTTTGTTTGGCTGTCAAGAATTAAAGTTTATTTCAGTTAGTTGCATAATTAGAAAGCACACAAGGTACAGAAGGCATTTTTAAGCCTCTTCAGGTATCATATACAGTATGGGTACACGTAAATGAGTATGGTGCCTCAGAGAGAGAGAGTGATGTGTTTGTAAGCTATGCTAATGGAGCAGACCCTATGCCCCTGCAGCAGGGAGAACAGTGGTAATGTCAGGAGGAGATAAGCAAATTGCATCTGTATCATATTGACTTGTCAAGGTTAAGCAGTGTGAGCAGGGGGAGGAGTGAGAGGCAAAAACTCTCCCTACTTTGCACTTGCTCTTTCCTTGACTACTGAAAAAGATGCATGAGAGGTGGGAGAAGAGGGTGAACAAGTGAACAAGAAAAGACAGAGAGGTGGTTTTTCTTTGAAGGAACCCTGCCTCATCCTCCAAACAGAGTCCTGTTGAGATGGCAGACAACAGATACACATTTGGATAGGGAGGGTTTGCCTCTCTGCTCTCATTTAGACTGATTTGATTTAGCTCCACAGGATCTAATTAAGCTCAGACCCAAACCTCTTTGGATTTTCAGCAGTCATATTGTGAATGTCAGGCTTTGAGAAATGGCCACGAGCAATCAAACCTGCGTATGTGTGTTTTTATGAACACACATCACAGTGATATAATAATAGCTGTCGATGGATATATGGCAATAAAAACTGACAATTGTTATGCATGAGGGATCATATAAATTTTAATGACACCAAATGCAATGCAATGTAGTAAAAATAACAACCAAAACAGTAACAATAATGGCTCCAGCAAGTTAACTTGCACAGAAAAAAGTGAAAAGTGGAGTGAAAAAAAAAATCACTGCCTGAGGTTCATCCCATGGTGATTGTCACAGTGCCTCCCTTTCCCTCTAATTAGCTGTAGATGCTTTGCTTGAATTCAGTGTATAATCCCCTGGATGAAGTGCAGTCAGCATCTTTTCTTTTCCTAAAAGCACGAGAGGTGCAGTATCATCAACTCCATCTTTGCTCCAACACTGCCTCTGGATGATTTAATAAGGTTAAAAGACTAGTCAGCAATTACCCCCTGCTCAGTGAAGGAAAACTCTGAAACACAATTGCATTACAGCTGTAGATAAATGCCAGACACCACATCCACAAAGAAAGTGGCTATCTCCACCTTTTGCAACTCAGGCACAAATGAGCTTTTTAGTTAGAAAAGTACTGATGAGTTGTTTCACTTTTGATTCTCTGTGTTTGTGTCTCTATAATGCAGAATCACAGTGCTCAGGGTGAAACAGTCCAGAGAGTGTCATAGAGTGACATTTATTGCTTCTGCTGTGGGGAAACAGGTAAGCAGAGCACGCCATCTACAAAGTAGTCCCCTTTGACACCAGCACTCCACAAATCAGGGCTGAAGGGCAGGCCAGAGTGGGGGCACTGACACAGAGGTCCTTTAGAGTTCCAGCATGCCCCAGGAATGTGGTAGAGCAAAGGCAGCTGCGGCAGAACAACCAGACATCTGGGATTTGTCTGGCACCATGTTTGATTTTACTGTCCTCACCATAAGACAACTCAAAGGAAGAGACACGTCTGGTCAGTGCCTGTCCCACTACACAAACTTGCTTCCCAGTGATGAAAGTTTCTAACTGGGTTATCCACTTTACAGCGAGAGGCTTGAAAACTGCTCGTGGGGGGTATGAGCTCCAGTGAAATTAGTCCTCCTTGTTGCACTTATTAGATAATACTTCCTGTATTAGTAGGGCAGCAGTGATAGCAGGCAGATTTACAGCTCTCTGTGGCAGGCAGCTCACTTTAACATCAGCTGTGTTAACTCTGGTCATTAAACAGAGGATGTCATCACTCCACGCCACCGCTGCATGTTAGATGTCACACACATCCTCCATAGGCCAGCCTCTGTCCACTTCCATCCACAACATCCTCTAAATCTGTCATTGCCACCTGGACATTTGACCACACCGCCCTGCCGCAGCTTTGTACATACATGTTTAGTGAGATACGCAGGTGTTTTTGTGTGCATGAGTGGTGCGCAGAGTCTTACGCACACCCAGTGACCCACTCGCTGTGTGTGTGTGTGGACGGATGTGTGGGACAGCGGCCGGCCCATCCAAACGGGGTGAGGTGGAGGCGTGACGCTCATTACAGACCCAACTCTGTACACAGGCCAGATAAGCAGAACAGGACAAGATAAGGAAGCGTGGCTGGCTGCAGCAAAGTGCAGCTAGATATTCTGATGCCACCACCAGATGAAACACCATCCACTCCTTCTCTAAACATTTACTCTATTGTTCATCCACGAATGCATTATTTTAATAACGCTGCTGCTTTTTTTTTTTTATCATTGCAGAGTAAGCAACTAGAAAGTTGCTGAATTAGCAGGCTTTGCTCTGAATATTTTTCTGTGATAAAAGCATAAAAAACAGAAAATGTAATTTAAATGTAGAAAATTAAGTATTTTGCATATGATTGTAATGTTAGTAGGGGGCATTCTGAAATTTGGGGCGGATCTTTAGATTAGATGGGTTTCAACCTCATGCTTAAGGCTCCCTCCAAAGTTGTGTCTAAGCATTGCATGCAATGTATTTTTCAGAAATATCATATGCTTTAACTTAAATCACAGTTTGATCAAACAGGAAACATTTCAGTAATGAAAGGGTCTGATTTTCCTTAAATGTGCCATTTAAATTTGCATTCAATAAAATCTGCATTAAAAAAACAAACTTAAATTAGGTACTTTAAGCGTAAATATCCTTTTAGCTAATACAATTATTATTATAATGTTTGAAGAAATAAAGGTATCACATTTTACCAAACATAAATTTTTCAAAATATATTTGAATATTATGCATTCTTAACTGAGTTTGTATATTATTGTCCAGCTCATGTTACTGTAAATATTGCATGACCAAAATGTACTTCTATAAACTCTAAAAATGTGTTGAAGTGCATTGATAATAATCATTTCTCTAACTGGATAAAACACCGTGGAGGATTTGCCTGGGTCGACTTGCAAAATGACCCGTGCCAGCACTTGCTATTATACTACATTAGTCATCGACTCCTGGGACCGCGCAGACCTTATGGTTATTCTTCTTTAAGTGGAGTATCATCTAATTCAAAACATTACATAAATGTGTGTATCTGGCTGCCAGTACTAGCTTCTGTTTACATGTCTGTGTACCACTTGTGAAGTGTATGTGCGAATATGTGCACTGCTGTGTGTGTTTTGTGTGCCACGCTGTATTGTGAACCAATATTCAATCACCATGTGTGAAGGTCATAATTCAGTTGCTTCATAGTGATGCAGATACTATTTACTGTATCCAAGTGGTGCCATTAGACACCATGTCTGTTGAAAATTAGCCATTCCCTCTCATCCAATACACTGCACCTCTCATCATCAACAGTACAATCATTCTCGGTGATAGTAAAGCACAGGGGAGGAAAGAGGAGTCGGCCCTCCAAGATGGATGTGTGTTATTGTTTGTGGGATGACAATGTGTTTCAATCAGGTCCTCTGAGCTCTAATCCCAGGTAGAGCTCTTAAAGTTGCTGAGTCAGTTACTGCTTCATCGATCCATCACAGTGGGTTAGTAGTGGGCAGGTGTACTCCCCAGCTCCCAGGAGACCGAGGAAACACCTGCCCTGTGCTGCTTGGGACTTCATCATTCCGCCATTCCTTTGTCTTGTTCTGCTGGGAGCTCAACGTCGGGCCACAGAAAACTGTGAAAGCAGCACTTTTGTGGTCGTTTGTTGCCCGTACACAAGAATTAGGGGAAAGGAGATATGGTTTTCCCTTGCCTCCCGCACCTGTCCCCTCCTTTATTTCTCACCCAGGGAGAAGGGGCATGCACTAAATGGACCGCACACAACTGCCTTGGAGCTGCACAGATCACAGCCAGCTTATACCATTTAAACAGAGAGAAGTCACGCAGGGTAGTGCCGAACGAGACACTACCCACATCTTCATTTTATTATACAGTCCCTGAGTTATCAAAATGAATACTCTTTTCCAGTAGCTATAGAGGACAATGAATTTGGAAGTGCATTGAGAGAAAGCATAGTGGTTATTATTACATCTGAGAGAAGTGCGCCAGCGAGGGGTGAGAGTCTATGTTTCTCCTGCCGCAGGCAGTCAATTAGTGCCAGAGGGAAACACAGCACTCCTCTGTTGCTCTCTGCTAAGGAGCTGTAAATAAAGGTTTTTATTGCACCATGCTATCTATGCCTCTTCTCTGGACATCAATAGGCCAATGCAATGGACTGTTTCCTAGCATAATCACTTTCTTACTTCTTTTTTTCACTAAAAGGGATTGGGCTGACCAACTCAAAAACTCTCACATTCTTGGATCAATCTGTATTTTCTGTCCTGGTCTTCACAGAAATGTTTTGAATCCTATCACTCCATTCCTCATTTAAACAGGAAGTCAAAAGTCTTGTGCAATTTATTGCTATTTAGTGAAAACCTACAATTTAAAAAGCCTTTGTTAGGCCTATCTGACAGTATCAATGCAGAGTGTAATGGTCCCAGTGTATCAACTAGAGCAGTCAGTTAATATAAAAAAGCAAATTTAGTGTAGACTACTCATGCTCATGGATACAGGAAAATGTATTTCAACCCTTAAATAGTTTGAGCAAAACATATAGCTGGGATTAGATTCAACCTTCTTTCCTGTAGAAAATGTTTTTCGGCATTAGTTGTAAAAATCCTAAACTGAAATAAGGTGATTTGTGTAATACAAAACATCAGAGAAATCACATGCCTTCATAACTCATCCTATTTTTATACCAAAACAACACAGGGTATCTTTTTACTCTGAACAACATCAATTTTAACCATTTATCATTTGTACAGGTGTCATAAGTTTTGCAGCATTCATGTGCAGAAAAATACTGTGTGGGCTATTTATGTTTTTGCAGACAGTATTCACTAATTCAGGATGTCACTTCCTGAAACGTTTGTTGTAATAAATTATCTACTAACAGATGTTGTCTTTATGACCTAAAGAGCCATTTATACATGAATAAATATATACCGTCTGAATTTTAAATCCTCTCCTAATAATAATGCTACATATTTATATTCACCCAGAACATTAGTTGAGGGCTTATATGGATATTATTTGTTTTCAAGGCAAATTTATGCCTTATGACGGATCTAATTCAGTGAAGTGTCTTCTTTAATCTTCTACAGCAAAGGCACACACAGTTCAGTGACAGAAAGAACCAAAATCCAAGGCCACAGTAACCAACTTTAGCTCCTGTAAATTGAATGCTGATTCTATTTATATTTGGTTTGATTTACACCCAGCTTCCTCCATGCAAGTGAACAGGAAACAGATGCTAGGAATTGTTCTGTCCCTGAATTCCTTAGAGAGAGATTCTAGTCAACACCAACATGTGAGATTTGCTTTGTACTTGCATGCAAAAAGGTAGTAGACGGTGACTAAATTGACTCCCTGGTTTCCCTGCTCTGAATGTCCATTTCCTCACAGTTTCCACTTGCGTACGTCCGTCTGCCCAAACCCAGGTTATGGCAGGCAGGCTTCCCTAATGGAGTCATGGAGCCAAGTCTACGCTTTCTCAGGACAAGGTCAACCGTAATGCCTCAGGCACCAACAGCAGTGGGAGGTAGCATTTGCGGAGAACATTAAGTTCATAACAAAATTTCAGTGATAAATGATAAGGCAAGGCAAACCCATATGACTTGTGCAGCTATTAAAAAAAAAAAAAGAAAGAAAGAAAAAAGAAGCAAATCCATTTGCAATATATTATCCCCTATAAATGTGCTAAAAGATAGTGAGCAGTGCTCTGAATGAATCATTTTGCTACAGTCTCCCTAAAGTATGCTTTTGCTATGCAACAGCTAATAGGTGAATAATAAAAATGTGTTCTCCATAATTGCATTAATTATGCAAACAAATAGAAACAAACAACAATAATTAAGGTGTTAAGATTATTGCACATGATCAAGCACCCAGACATGTGACACAAGGGGACAATAGTAATTTAGCATCGAGGAATATTGTTTGACATTTACAAGGTGAGATGATTTGAAAATAAAAGGCTCTTCTTTTCATGGACCATGGCGCCATCTAGAGGACGCTGAAAAAAAACTCAGGCACAACAAGACCATCATTAGAGAGGTTTTAATCTTAGTGGGTCTATTTGCTCTGTGAACATTCAGATAGGCAAATGTGGGTTCACTGAGTGCTATTAAAAGTCACTTTCATATTTTTCAGGCTCCACGTGTGTGTGTGTGTGTGTGTGTGTGTGTGTGTGTGTGTGTGTGTGTGTGTGTGTGTGATCCATTGTGTGGAGCATTATGATATGGTGCCACCTACTGTTGGATCACATCCCATATGACAGAAATAAGAACACAATCAACGCAGATTTCCTGTTGATACGATCAAATTAAAATGAGACAAAGGTCAGCTCTACAGTTTAATAATGCATGCAATAAGTGAGACTGTGTGTGTGTGCACGATGTGCGTTCCCATATTCGCTACCACCTGATGAGAATGAAGGGGAAAAGGTGACAGTCGTGTCATCCCTCACCTCACATATGATTTGAAACCACTGGCCCCTCCCTCACCCGAGATTTACTGTACATTAAATTTTTGCTGACGTGGTTCTCCTCGGCCGCTCCTTAGATATATGGCAAACCATAATTTGGAGGTGTAAAATGGGTATAAAACCTGTATTAATTATTTAATTGTGGTTCTACAGTAAGTGCTGTCTTTTAGCCCAGACGAGGATGTCATCCCCCTCCATTTCACTGGATCATTATATCACTCATTTGTCAGAAAGTAAATTACAATCAAGGCCAGGATAGTACAGTTATATGGTAAATCAAGGAAAACCAAGACTGCTTTATTGGTGTCATTAACCAATAATTTTATTCATTTTTTACTTTATTTTATGTAAATTAGATGCTAATTGCATTTAAATCTAATTTCTCTTGCAGCGGACTGATGGCCCGGCCTATAGCTGCATTAAAGAACCCCAAACTACAGTGATAAAACAAAAGCTGGGGATTTTTTCCCCTTGTTTCTTGAAATGACACAAAAGTGAAAAGCAGCCACCACAACCACATACACTGGAAATGTGCATGAAGGATAGCAGTGTGTGGGACTTGTGATATATCTTTGTGTCACGGGGCAGTTAGGTACAAAGACTGAGGGGTGTGATCAACAACCAAACAAACACACTGTCCTGGAGTGAGGGCGAGGAACTGTACACAGAGCATCCATCACACCACATGGTAGCAGCTGATACTGGTCTGTTTAGTCTCACTAACCCTCTACATTCAGCTAAGCCCCTCCTTGCAGATCTCAGATGTAGTTTTCAAATTATAATTTATCAGGCGTGCTGCAGTAGTTGCGCGTTCAGACATAACAATGCTTAACAAGTAACACAAAAAAAGCAAATGTTTTTCTAACTAACAAGCTACATTCTATCTTCTTGAAGTGGTGAACAACACAGACCTTGATGGAAGCCACAGCTTGAATCAATAGGAGAGAACCTTTCATTAATGTAAGTTACTAACACCAGCTTATCTGTTATTTCATGTCAAAATGACTATTGTGATCCCTTATCAGTGATAAGACTTTTATTGTTGCATCCGGTCAAGCTCATTTTATCTGTTGTTGGGTAGTTTCTCTTATGCAATCCACAATATTTTACAAGCTTATCATGTTACATATTAATAAGAAATGATTATAATACAATAGGAGTGTAATATGGCATTAAATTAAAGTAAAAATATGTCCAAAATGTACTCTCATACGGAAACTCTGTATGTGGTAGTTTTCACAGTCAGTATATCTAAGAGACTGACATGAATTTGACAAATTCTCCACTTAGTGAAAAACTAATTATAGTCCATAACTATATTTTAATATTGAAACATACTATACAGTGATAGCATTAACTATAATAGAAATGTGTGATTAAAATATAAGTGATATCGGTAACAAAGCTCTAATGTCATGTGATTTAAGAAATATCAGTATCTTAATCCAGCAAGTACAGAAAACAAAAGAAAAGAAAGACAGATTCTGGGATGTGATTTGTTTTGTTTTTTCTGTTTGTTTGTTTGTTTTTTTCAGTGCAGCATAATGTCTTCTGATGTGCGCTGCACTGTAACTCTTGCTTGCTCCAATACAAACAGGAAAAGATAAATGAAAATTTTTAAAAAAGCAAGGCATTTGGACAGTGTTATAGACCATCTGCTCCATTTCAACAGTAGTGGATGGCGCAGGATTCACAGTCGTCTTGCTGAACAGGCATCTGCTGAAAACAGAAAAAGTGTTTAACCTTTATTGTCAGCAGCACCATTACCACACTGAAACTGTCCAGCGGGGCCCAGTTGTCAAAGTAATTTTTATATGTTCACACACATACACACACACACACACACACACACACAGCAAGAACTTTGTAATAGAGCTGTCAGCATAGACGGGAGGCAACTTTTATGTGGTTCCAAAAAAGCAGGCTCACTGTCACTAATTTCTGACGTTCTGTACATATTTAATACATCCCATACATTTTTCTCAAAAGTTAAGAAAAGAAAAACATCTGCTGATCTACTGTCTTGAAGCATACATAGGCCAGTAACTGCAGTAGGATAAAAGAAGCAAAACGTGGACCGGCTCTTGAATTTGAACTATGGACCGCTCATAAATACTCATCATTAACAGTGTCAGTAAAGCATTACCCTTTTTTTATTGGGGCTGTATTTTCCTCACATACTACAGTAAAGTTAATGACAGACATTGTCTAAACCATAAAACCGTCATATATTTGGAGATGCTGATCAGCTTCAGTAAGGCTTAGTAGCATCTGGCTCATAGATCATACTTACCCAATCAAGTGTCCTCATCACAGAGATCAAACTTGAACTGAAAACAGATTTATGTCTCGTTTCCACACTTGCAATTAAATAGAAATTGATTGTTTTCATGCATACATTTCTGTAAATTCTTTAAAGGTATACTATAAAAAAAATGAAAATGAGAACACTGTAAACAAAAGTGCTCTTAAAAATACTAAAATATCTTATAAAACAGTCCATAGACTACTGAATATGTATTTCTGGTACATTTATTAGATTAACTAGGTATTAACTAGTTATTGCATCCATTGCATGGTCACTTTTTCAGGTCGTTAAAGTTTGCTGTGCTTGTTGTGTTAACAAATTTAGGTTGGGTTTACTGTAATGCAGATTTACTGCCTCTTGTCTGCTTACTGAAATTAGCTCACTTGATATACTGTATATGATAATGATGTCAATTCTAGGCATTTTTTTATGCAAACACAATACAAATGTCATATTGTAAGGAGTCTGGTTTGAGGTCCTGACTTGCACGTGAGTTATTTATTTATTCGGTTGCTTTTTTGTACATAAAGTACCCTTTATTGATATTACAACAAACTATTTACAGCCTTTATCACATGAGCACTTGTTTCACTGAGCTTAATCAAAGGCAAGCCTATACTGGGAGTCCAGTAGGTAAAGAAAGACACTAGTAAAAGATATGTCCTACAGACTAGGATTCATTAGAAGCACAAACATGAAACATGGAGTACAAAGGGCTTGATGGATGGATGGATGGATGGATGGATAGTTTGCCAGGAGATGGCGCAAAGGAACACTGTTGCAGGAAAGGACAAAGTGTAATAAGGTAACTTTAATCAGATAATATTCATACATTTGTATAAACATGTGTATACATGAGTCATGGACGCTATAGTGAGTGTAATTTAAATTCTGATGATTATCATCCATGATGGACTGACCGACCAGCAGCAGCCACACCGATTGGGTCACGTGACCCGCTCAGACGTGCGTCCCTGGGCATCTGCAAAATGGAGGTGAGGTTCTGGCAAATGTTGCTAATAAAATACGACTGTGCGTAAAATCCAAGGAGACAGGAGCTACTCTGTAACATATATGTGACATTGCTCAGAGAGAGCGCTGACACGTATCGTAACATGCGGCTTCTCTGTTGCTTTAACGCTGCTCTCTCTAACAAACACTATCTAAGCTAAATGGTGGTCATACTAGGCTGAGCGTACTGCTCTCCGGCTCTAGAACTGCTGAGCACCCGGCTGTGTTTGGGGTTGGCTGTTACATGAAAAGCTCGCTGGAGTTTTTAAACCAAGGCCAGTCATTAGAGCAAATTTGTTTTGCTTATTTATTCATTATAGTTTTTGCTAGCGTACCTGCGTCTTTCTTAAAGTGAGCTAACGCTAGCCGCCAAAGCTAATGCAGCTCAGGTTAACTCAGCCTTTATTGTGAATTACGGACACATTCGTGCAACCTGTCATACAATATAATTTAGTACGTCTTTTTTGTTGTTTTTTATGTGCTGTTTATGAACTGAGTGTGTCGCTATCGAGTTAATGTCACGGCCTGTCAGGGTTGGCACTACAGCAGAACCGACATTTTTTTTAAAATAAATGTCCAAATAAAACAATTGTTTTCATTAAGACTTTTTTTCATTTTACATTTTTTTAAAAAATGTAATATTTTAATATACAAATTGTTTTTTGTTTGTTTGTTCTTTTTTACCGTTATCTGTCTAAATCTGTGCTAATATGAATAATATTTTGCATCGGAACATAATTTGGGGCATTAGTTAAAAATAGAAGTTACATTTTGTTAGCAAATTAGGTTCAGAAGTTTTAAGTAATGGGCTTTGATGCCTCATTTTAGCATGCATATTTATAGAAATAAATTGTTCCCAGGCATGATGCCTGAGCACACCTCTTTGTTTAAAAAAACAAATAAACTGCAGTATATAGCTGTATGTAAGTGCTGAAGTTAAAAGTTCAGTCTGAGTATAAAGAAACTACCTGTTTTGAGAAATTGGCATATGAAGATATTGATTGCAGAATGTCATATTTTATCTGACCATTTTGGTTAAAAAAAAAAACCCAATGTCCCCAAGTAATTACATACATCTATATAGTTGCTTATATGTATTTCAATTTTCCTGGTATGGTACATTTATTTATGTCTGCTATAATTAATTAGCATAAATGTCCAAAAGACAAAATGTTGTAAAAGAAAAACAGAAATGTGTTTTTGGATGTTTTCTGTCTACTGTTCTAAAAGAGGTCATGTTATGGAAGCAAAAAAAAGTGCATGAAACAGTGTTTTTGTTTGTAGTGTCTCATCTTAAGACTATTAGTGTAATGTAACAGATACTTATGTGTAGTGTCATTTCACAGCTGCAGAAAAATGGTAATGTTCAGGTTTGTACCACTGGTTCTCTGATGCATTGTTAATAGCTGCGGTGGTGTGTTTGCTCTGTTTTTGTAGGACCGTGGAGCTAAAGAGCCCGAACAGCTCAGAAAGCTGTTCATTGGAGGTCTGAGCTTTGAAACTACGGAGGAGAGTTTACGGGCCCATTTTGAACAATGGGGTACCCTTACAGATTGTGTGGTTTGTATTTTTATCATAATATGTGGAAAAATAGTTTTAGGTAACAGTGACACTATGTGAACCTAATTACACAGCACTTGAACCATACATGTTATGCTTGTTTTGTGTCTAGGTAATGAGGGATCCCAACAGCAAGCGGTCAAGAGGGTTTGGCTTTGTAACATACTCTTCTGTGAGGGAAGTCGATGAGGCAATGAAAGCGAGACCTCATAAAGTAGATGGCCGAGTTGTTGAGCCTAAGAGGGCTGTGTCCAGAGAGGTAAAATGAAGAAAGAAATGAATAATCCCAGATCAGAGTGCAGTTATGTTATTGTTTGGTGTGTATTTACTGATGCACTGTGTTTTAGGATTCCAATAAACCGGGTGCCCATCTGACAGTGAAGAAGATCTTTGTTGGTGGCATCAAAGAAGATACTGAGGAGTACCACATTCGGGAGTATTTTGAGAAATATGGAAAGATCGAATGCATTGACATCATGGAGGAACGCTCCACAGGGAAGAAGAGAGGATTCTGCTTTGTCACCTTTGATGACCATGACACTGTAGACAAAATTGTTGGTATGGGGTCTTCCAGGTTTCAAAGTTAACCAGACTGTTTGTAAACAGAAAGCAATAAATGATAGTGTGTTGTTGTTTTTTTCGATTTTCCTTAAAGCCCAGAAATTCCACACAATCAACTTCCACAATTGTGAGGTCAGGAAAGCTCTTTCAAAACAGGAAATGAGTGCCATATCCAATAACAGGGGTAAGCATTACAATCAAAGGCAGATTAAAATTAGACTTACTAATGTGGCATGTGCTACATGCAGCTGATGCCATAAAAAAAATCTTTAAAATTGTATCTCTCTGTATATAGGCAGGAGTGGTGGATCAGGAAATTTCATGGGCAGAGGTGGGAATTTTGGAGGCGGTGGCAACTTTGGCAGAGGTGGGTAGTTTGCACATTGAAAGAGCTTCTGGCCTTAAGTGCACCAGTGCAGTTTGAATTTAAGCTCAAACTTTATTTGTGTGGATAGCTATGTAAAAATGTGGTATATATTTATGTGTTCACAAAGAAATTGGCTGAAATAAAAGCCAAAGTGAGTCCTTTGATTGTTTTTCTCTTAAGTTCCAGTTCCTGTTTTTTTAGTAAAAACCTACCATCAGCAGACTGTCACTGCATGTGAAACGGAGAACGGTTGTAATTAATGCTGATATCAGATAATAGTAGTCTAAATAAGATTTGGATGTTTAAAATGTGCGTGATTTTTAGTTGTAATTCCTGGTTTTGTAATTTATGGGACTATTCGTGGAATTGTATGTCAGGTGATCAGCTGATGTAATATTAAAAAGTGTTAACAGAGTGACAGAAATGTTTTTTGTTTTTTTTTTCAAAAAAAAATAATTTTGTCTGTTTTGTTTTTTAGGTGGCTATGGTGGAGGAAGGGGCGGATATGGTGATGATTTTGACAATGGTGAGCCGTTTTTGAAAAAGTTGCCTTTTAATGAGTGTAAACTATAACAAGTGCACTGATTTGGAGGTCATAAGCCACTGCTGTGGTTGTGTAATGGGTTCAAAATTCATGCTCACTTACACAACTGTAGTTTGTCTTTAGAAAACACTTTACAACAGTGTTATGAAAAGATTACATTTAATGGTCACTTTCTTCTTTTCTTTTATTTATTTATTTTTATAATAATAGGTCCTGGAGGAAATTATGGGGGCGGTCCAGGCTATGGAGGTGGCCGAGGGGGATATGAAGGTGGGGGTCCAGGGTATGGAAACCAGGGTGGAGGATTTGGTGGCAACTGTGATGGAGGTTATGGAGGTAATGGTGGAGGTAAAAGTTTTATTGGCTGCAGAATTGACAGTGTAATGTAAATAGGAAACATGCAGTGTGAGAAAAGTGAACTCAAGCCTTCCCTTAAAATTGACCTACATCTTCAGGATACGGAGGTGGTGGAAATTACAATGACTTTGGAAACTATGGTGGACAGCAGTCCAGTTATGGGCCAATGAAGGGAAACAGCTTTGGAGGCAGAAACTCAGGTGGACCATATGGTGGTAAGTTTTGCTCTGCAGTTCCTGGTGTTACAGTCAGCCTTTATGTCTGATTATAGACTTGAGTAACGTCATTTCTCATGTGGCATAACAATGAGATTATGTGGCTGCAGGTGGCTATGGCTCTGGTGGCGGCAGCGGCAGCTACGGCTCACGGCGATATTAATTATTTAATGTTTTGGTAAGTGGCATTCAGCTTCACACCACCCTCTTAGCACAGTACAGAGTGAGCCCATAAAAAGTGCAGAATAACTATTTGTTCTATCCTGTATCCATTCAACAGGCTTCAGTTCTTAGCAGGAGAGGCGAGGAGGTGAGCAAAGGAATTGTCAGGAAAGCTGCAGGTTACTTTGAGGCAGTCATCTGAAAGCATTAGAGGAACACACAAGTCAGAAATTACTGCAGCTAAATCGGAGAAGTTTATGGAAGAAGGACTGTATACAAGACATGAGTGCAGATGATACCCTACCCTAATTGTGATAGATGTTTCCCTACTGAGCAATTTTTTCCTTCTGTGCGTCTGAAGTGTGTGTATTGTGCCTATGGTATCAGGGATAAAGAGTAAAGTGTTTTGCTTTTTTTTTTCTTTTTCTTTTTTATCTCAAGTCCGTTCTAAATATCTTTATTTTTCATTTTTATATGGGTTAGTTTTCTGCTGGCCAATTAATCTGTCTTTTAACCTGGTTTTTGTCATATAGCATAATAATATTAGGTCCTTAGATAAGATAGAATTACACATTTATTCTAAAGTTATTATGATTTTTCGATTGCAAGTGTCAAGTGTATGTTGATTTTGTATGTAAAGCACAGTGTGTAAATCCTAGTACCAGTGTCGATTACAAAGCAGTCTGAATTAGAGTTAAGGGAATCCCTCACTCCTCTTGTTCCCAGCAAACCGAATTATAGATTGTTCAGATATTTTGATTAGTTGAAAAAGACCGAATAAAATTGTGTAGTAAAGTAACATGAGGTTCAGTGCATCTTTGGTTCAGAAAAAGATTAAACGAGTTATTAATTTGTAGAGGTGGGAATCACCAGACACCCCACAATACGATATTATCACAATACTTCACCCACGATACAATATTCTTACGATTTTTAGCATTTTGCAAAACATTTTTTTTTGCAATTATCACCTTTTTCAGCTTCAAATCGTCTTCAAAGTTAAACTTTGTCCATATATGTTTATCCATTAAGATAAAGTTAATCTCACTTCAGTTATTTTTTTGTTACAAAATGAGATTGTCAGGTATCCCAACACTGTCTGTAAAACCTGCCATGAAGGTTGTCATAAGACAGTCTGTCTGCTATCAGTCTGTGGTTGAATTGGGGTCAAGTTGGCAATTTCATGCAATCTGTTTCTGATAATACAGCAATTTTATCTGTGATAGATTGAAAATTACATATCTGTTGCTGTCTACATAGACAGAAATTCATATTTAACAGAAATTCACATTTAACTATTACACTTGCGCTCAGCAAACCTCCTGTTCTATAGGAATATAACCAGAATACAACCAGCTGGTAGCCAGTAGAGTGGAGTCCCCTTGAGTTGTGCTCATTGACAAAAACTCATTCAGACTGATGGCAACGTTGGCAATCTGTCTGCATTTATAATTTAGCAATTATTTTCAAACTTCGACAACCTCTCTGAGAGTGATTGCAGTCAGAACAAGTCAGACTGCAACTGTTTGCAGAAAGGTTGCCTCCTACCAGGCAACCTGTGCAATCTCCTTGCAATCAAAAGTGATCGAGAGTGGGCAACACCCTGTAGCTCTGGGCAACCATTTAGTCACCACAAGTTGCAATCAGTTGCAGAATGTGAAAAAAAATCAATACAATCACCAGGCAGCCACCAATTTTTGTTGCTCCAAGGAGGTTGCTGTCCCATTTTTACATGTGTGATTGAGCCATTAGCTTGCTCTGAATTAGGAGGTAGCTTTGTCAAGTTAAGTTTTTCCAGGGTTTTAATGGCTTTTTTGGTTGAGCCGATTTAATGCAAGCTTGCTCGGCAAATGTTATCTCAGGGTGGTGGTGCATGAGATAAGCCCTCTTGTTTATAGTATTACCAGAGTATTTTAACTTAATGTCGACATTCGGTCTCCCTTGATACAATATCACCATGCAAAATAGCGGAATACAATGCTGTATTGATTTTTTTTTTCCTCCCCCCACTCTTATTAATTTATCTGTTGCCTTCTTATTGTGACTGAAGTGTAGCAAATCAGATGGTCCAGAATTTTCTCACCTGTTGGAGTATTATTTGGGAGCTCTGTTAAGTGAAAATAGTGTATACATGTTGCATTCTTTTACTTGTACCAGAGTCAATATAAAGGGAGTTTTGGGTAGTCCTAGGGAAGGGCCCATACACCACTTACGCAAGTAGGATAACAGCTACAAGCATCAGCATTTTGGGCTTCAGCATCACTAGTGTGGAAGATTTGCAGATGACTGTAAGACAGGACGACTTCAGCCCCAGCACAGTGGACCAGTCAGCATTTTGAGAGAGAAGGGAGAAGGCAGCATCAAGCACAACGCCCATGGAGGAAGCTTGCAGTTTCGTGCCTGATAGTGAGCATCTATCTTTCTTTGAAGACTAGCTAAACTCTCCAGCAGCCGGTGCTAGTGAAGAAAGACTAGGACACACTGGAGATCCTGTTGAGTCAGAGATACCACAGTTTTACCCGCAAATACTAGATCTCAGACATTAAGAAGAAAAGGGAGTGAGTATTTCACAAAGCTGACTTGAGAAGATGGAACAGGTAAGAGTAACCATTTTGCTTGATTTACAGATGTGGAAAGAGGCATTCTGCTGAAAATCTGTAAAGACCTGATAACATGGAAGGTTCTGGATGGGTAAGACTTTTTTTTTTTTTAATATTAACCCAGGCTGCTCATGTTTTAATCTGATGCTGATTACACATGGTGCAAAACAAAAGGTTTTATTTGGCTACTTCAAGCAGAATCACCATTTCTCCTTCACCCTACTGCTCAGAATACTATGAACACAAATGCTCTTCATGCTTATCAGCTTGTTTTTTTAATGTTCAAATAAAGTTGAATGTGAGTGAACACTTGCCAAAGCAAAGATTATCATGCAGTCCAAAAAAGGAAGAGGAAAAACAAAGTTGCTTAATTTTCCTGGACATTTTTTTTATAAGCTACTTTCAGCTGCGACCTTATTCACGAGGAGTCACCATGGCAGGTAGCTCTGCATATGTGGCAGATTTTGATTTTTACACCCGATCCACTTCCTGACATAACCCCCAAGGGATTTGTGTCTCCTCCCAGGATCGAACCAGGTGAATGTATAAACCACTACATTACAGAGCTACTATTTTTAGTTGCTGTCACAATAGGTGCAAAGGTCCAATTCTGCACTGCAAAACTTGGAATAAAAAAAAAAGTCAGAAAATCAATAATTATAAAAATGGGCATCAGTTTATGCAGTATTCAAATATGACTTATTAAGTAAGCACTTTTAACTCAAGTTGTTTTTATCATGGCTACAGGTGTTTACTGTATAAAGCATACTTATGTGGATTTTTTTTTTTTTTGAAGACTGGCTATGAGAACTTTAGTTAGGTTTTCTAAAAAAAGGGGGAAAAAGGACAAAACTCAGAGCTACAGGAAGTTTGAACTTCTGCAAATATCACAGAACAAATATAACTAATTGTTGGTGTAAGGGAAGTTCAAAAAACATCATCAACAGGAGTCAGAGGCATTAATAACATTAAATATGAGTATTCTCACATATTGGTGTAATGCATAAAAGTGTAGATGAATTTTACTGTGCAGTCAATAGTTCAGGGGACTTTTGTGAAGTTTCCCTAAATATGACACATCCTCCTACAGCACATGTAAACTGTAGTATTTAGGACTGAGGGATGATTTGTCATCAAATGTATAAACATAAACTTAACATTTTTAAATGTTTTAATCTATTTTGTTTTATATTTGTTTATGTTTTTTTAAAATTATATTTCACCTTTGGTCATATTGCATCTAGATGGACAAAGTTTAGGTGATAAATGTTTAGATTTCACATCCTGTAGGTCTGAACTACTCAGTATAAAAAAACCCAGCTGTGCCTGCTGTTACCCTCTCATTCCAGCATATTATCTTTGCAGAGGAATGTAAGCTAACTGACTTTATGTCAGGAGACAAAAAAACTTGCTTAGTAATGGTAAACCAGCTTGTCTTTTAAACAGAGTGTGTATTTGTGTGACTTGTGTTTTCAAATAAAAGCTTTTTCCATGAGATGAGTGTTTTCTTTAAACCGTCTTAAATGTTATCAGCCAGTTTTATTAATATTTATTAATTTGATTAATATATACCAGAGTTTTCTGGGGGGTGGGGGGGTGTCTGCTTACCAGTTCCGTTTACCATTTGCAGAGAACAGGTTTGGCGATCAAAGGTGGAGTCAGTGTGTGTGAAAGTGCACGGAGGGGGCATATTGATTGCAGCGAGCTTTGCCTTTGAATACGCTTGTCCGTTTGAGCATTGTGGGCTTGTCATTCATGGTTCGCACTGAGCATACTCTACCATAGCTCAACAATTGTGCCCTTTGTTGTGCGTCATAAAGAATGCCGTGGGTGTGAGTCCTTTGCCAGGAGTTTCATAGAATTAAAAGCTTTAGGCTACTGTACAAACAAGCTTGTGAAAGCGTTTTCATCCAGTGATGTCTTTGTTTCATTACAAGATTCAGTATACTGGTTTTGTTTAGCAAAGCCTTCATGTCAAGAACTGTCTTAAACATGTGGCAGGTTATGCAATAGTTTCTTAAACTATATATCCATCTGGCACCAATCTGTTGTGGGCTGTGGCTGCACCATAGCACGCAATATTCTGTTTCCAGTCAGCAGGAGACTACGTAGCTCTATGAATAGTTTATTTAAGCACAAAAATCAGAATAAAAAAAACGGGCAGCAAATCATAAGGATAAAGTTATAAAATAAGTAACAATGATTGAAACAATCATTAGCATACAGAAATATAATATATACAATATATATGTACACATACAGTAACATTTTTATCAGTCTCAAAGGGAAGTGCTAGATATTTACAAACTACTGGTTAAAGAATCTGTGAGGGTATCGGAGTACAAAAGAAGTAAAATATCAAAAATATTACAACATTCAAGAGAAGCAAAAACTATACAATAGTTCTGCTGGGCTATTAACGCTTAAAGCTGAGTAACTACAAAGTTATTGCATAGTATGCTATGATAATGCAGTACCATATTACAAAGAAGATAAGTGGCTGTTTTCACGTTTAAAAGTCTTTTTAATGCGGGGAACAAGAAAGATGCTGCCATCACTTGACTGCTGAAGGGAGTAATCTGATGGGGAGTAGGAGTTTCCCTTCTCATCTCTCAACATGCCAAAGACCTCCAGGTACAAGCTGTTGAGCTGCCGCTTCATTTCCTTCAGGTTTGTGGTGTTCTCGCTCTTCTCACTCAGCAGACGCTCTTTCTCTTCCTTCAGCGAGTCCAGATCACTCTCCAGACCCACTATGTTCTCCATTTTGCGTTTACGGCAGTTCTGGGCAGCCACCTTGTTCTTGCCACGCCGGCGTATGTCGCGTACCAGGGCCAGCTGGGCCTCGTTCAGTTGGTGTTTTGACATCATCTCATTAAAATCATCAACAGGCAGATTGATAATCATGTCAACAGTAAAGGGGATTTTGAGGGCCTTGGCCCTCTGCTCGTCTCTGGAGAGACGCACGTCAGAGCGTTTCTTCAGTTTGTCTTTGGTGAAGGGGACGTTTTTGTGATCGCTCTCTTCTGCTGGGTCCACCTTGTGTTGTTTGGGATTCTTTTCCTGCTCTTTTGGCTGCCCCATTGGTACAGATACAGAAATTGCTGACTGTACATCATCTGGTTGGAAATTTAATGAAAACATCTCAGAGTAGTCAGATTCTGCACTCCCAGGACTGTGGTCCATCTCCTCCATGTCTGAGTCACTGCATCTAAAGGACTCGCTTCCATAGGCAGATTTTGAAGGTGAACACGCATTTGGGCTTGCATTTGTAGAAATCCCTGAATCAGAGTCTGGTTGGTCTGTTGTTACACTTTGCTTGCCTCTGTCAAAGGCATCTCCAGGTGAGAGGCTATACAGATCCATGGGAGTGAAGGGGGCCTCGTTTGGGATGTCGGACATGGCAGCACTTTCATTTCCTTCAAGCCCATGCTGACCGCTGCTTTCTTCCAGTATGGTGTTTTGATAAAATATGTCACAGAAACTTTCTGCACCGAGGCTGGCATTTAGCTGAGGAGTTTTCACCTTCATCTGGCTGAGACCATCAGCTGGAGCCACAGTGGGAACGGAGCCATCGAACGTATTCATAAATTCTGCAGGACCAACATTTAAATTGTCTGCTTTCCCATCTGTGAGATTGGTCATGGGGTAAAAAGAGTAGTTTGAATTCTGTATTTCAGGGCTGTTTGGAAGCGGATAAGTTGTGGTGTCCAGTGTGTCCTCCATTTGCATGTTCAGGTATTGCTACAAGAGGGGGAAAAAAGAATCGTTAAAATAAATACAATCAAATTATTTTCATGTACAGTATAAAAAATATCAACATTTATGTGTACTGGTATTAAATGTCAAAATTCAAATTCTACAAAAAAGAACCAACTTATCACACACTGAAAATTGAATTACTATTAATTAGCATGATTGTTGTACATCATTGAAACTAAGATGAATATAAGTTTGCTGTATTCAATTTTCTCATGCTTAATCTGTTGTCTTCACTAAATGGGTTTTCAGTTGGCACAGTCTGTTCCAGCTTACTGGTATTTTACTGAGAAGTGCTGGTAGAGCAGGTTTTAGCACAAGATGGCTGACTGTGATTAACAAAACAAACCAGGTGTCCTGGCTGCTGAAATGATGCGACTTCCTGTTGCTGTAAAGTAATCACACTACCTTGTCTTCATGAAGCAGCTTTCAAGAATTTGAACATAGTTCCACACAACTTTCATTTCTGCAGTTTTTTTTTGTCTTATCACCAACAAGCCAGATTAATTGCTGCAATTCTATTTTATGGTTTATACTGCAGCCCAGTCCACTCACTGATAGGTCAAGGTGACTAATGGCACACTGCTCCACCCACCAGCTAATGCAAATATGAGGTGCATTGAAATAGAGCTGATAAAGCAGCTAATGAAAGTGACTTCACCTTTCTGCTAGTAAGCAAAGGTTTTAAGACACACCTCATCTGAACAAGATATCTTTTTGGTTCTGCAGGATGAAGTTAGTGGCTATTTATCATATAAATTGCATTGCACCTTGAGCAATCATGTCTCTAATACTTTAAAAGTTCCATATGATGAAAGCTAATCACAGTGGAATAAGCAGTGTGCACCCCATTCTTGGAGCATGCAACAAGTGTTTGTCTTCTAATGCCAGGCTCCTGCCATTCATTTATTCTTTTTGCATTTGTTCCACCACACACCCCGCCATGCCACTGAGGTTGTAGAGTCTGTGTCATACCTGTAGCTCAGGGAGGGACAAAAGCTCCATCCAGGCCTCCTCCAAATCTGGAGACATTCTCTGTGGTAGTGGCAGCTGACCTGGGGAGAGGGTGGCAGGTGATGGAGCTGGCTGCTCGGGGGACATCATCATGTTGCTGCCGATGGCTGCTGAAACAGCAGGTGTGTCGAGGCAAACTGAAGTGTTCTGGGAGACGAAAACAGTCATGACCGTTTGTATACAACTAAAAGTGATCGCAATAATCACACTGTTAATTTGTGCTCATTTTTGGTCAATGCTGTTACCTCAGTTTCTTCTACAGGAAATGTCTCTGCCAGCAGCTGCAGACATTCATCGAATGACATGGCGTCACCGGTCTCTGTGAAACTGGCATTCTGCAACAGAAGTCAAAATACTTCCTTTTACCTTTTACCATCTAGCGTCCTTTATGGCGCACCATTTTTAAAAGCAGCACATGACTGTGTATTTATAGTGCTCAGGTTCCTGCAGAGCAGTTTCTGGAGCTGACTACACTGATGCAAAACTGAAGTCCCACCTGTGCTGCTGTAATTACACAGGATGAGGTGGTAACCTAGCTACAGCACAGAAAGAGCGTGTAAAATGAGGTGGGAGTGGTTTGCCTTTGACATGAGTAATCACGGAATGTGTATGTACCTGTGTAACCTCTAGAGGAGTGATGCCGGACTGCAATGGGGCTCGAGGTATGTACTCTCCCGTCTCCTCGTCTAGCTGTAGCTGCGCCAGCAGGGCCTTCTCCTTCTCCCGGAGCAAATGCAGCTTCTTCTCCTCCTCCAGCTCCCGCTGCCTCTGCAGCTCATGCTCTTTCTGACGGTGGTTGTAGTCAAACACTTCACGCCTGGCACCAAGATCAATGTCCTGCTTCCAAAGTATGTCAATCAGGTCCATGTCCTGGAACGACAGTCGCAGATCGGTTAAGAGAGTTGCGATCAGCCATGCTGTCCTGCTATTACAAGCACCGAAGCAAAGAACGTCCCTGCTGCGAAGCGTGACTGTTGCACCTGCCACACCCTGTATCTGATCACCAACAACAACACGGGCACTAATGTCAAGGGGGAGAAACTGCATGAATAATAAACGTATTTCTCGCCTTCCTCCGTTGCCACCACACACCAGGAAAGGACATGTATCCTCATTTGATACTCTTCTCAATGAAAGGAAGTAGTCATTGCTTATCCAGTTACACAGAGGTGTGAATTCGTTAGTCGTAGTCAAACTCACACACAGTCATGTATACTTTACACTTTAAGTTCGAATTTAAATATTTCAAAATTAGTTTAGAACACGTTTTACACCAGTTAGAAAATGTGGACATTAAAGGCACGTGTTTAGGTGGTTTTAGTGTGCAGCTTTGTGGTAGTTGGAGATAATGATACAATATATAAGCAAAACAAGTAAAATTGGGACTGAAATGTGTCAATTATAATTACGATCATGCAGTGAATCTATGTGCGCAGCCTACACAAGTGGCCAACGTGGTTGCCAGCATTTATACCTGTGTGGGCTGCATCGATGGCGACGTGTAGTTACATTTCTTGGGAGGTGCACATCAGGTTACAGCATAGGCTATGGCACAGGGTTTCAGAGAGGTTTACGGTTACAGCGTACCTTTGTATGTACTCATACTTTATTTCCTCAATTTCTTCCCTGCTACGTCTTCAAGTAAACAATTTCAAGTACTGCTAAATGATCTTAGCACAACACTTTATTATAATCTCCTCCTACATGTATTTACACATTAGGCTGAGCTCATGATAACAATTTAGTACCATTTCCTGTAGATTTCCTGTAAATGGCCAAATGTTATTTGCCTTTTTAAACAAGAATGTCTAAAGATAAATTATGCTGCACCCTTCTCTGGGCTTTTACCAGAATTTATTTACAGAAAGAAAGTGTTTCACAAGGCCCAAGGATGTTACATAAACCCAAGATACTGGTTCACACAAAAACTTCTGAGCATGTGACTTGTTTGTTCCTCTGATTTGGGTACAAACATAACTTATGAGCTTGGGTTTATAATACAAAAATACAGCCTAGAGGAAGCCAAGAGGAACTGAGGGAGAATAAAGACAAAGCAGAACAATGCACAATAAGGAGGATGTGGAACTGCTTAGAAAACCCTGTCAGATCATGTTTTCTTTCACATGCTGTTTTTTTTTTTTTTTAATAAAAACAGGATGAGTCACAAGCTTCCACAAACTAATAATAATGGCATACCTATAAATATTTTAAGTCACTGTTGACACCATTTTCCTGACTACAGCTGTGGTGGTGCACAAGAAAAAAAACAACCCACTAACCCTCTTTCCCTCGTTGCCTCTGTGTTGCATCAGAAGCATGACCACTAAAGGATTACACATTACTAAGGCTGCCTACTGTAAATCATGCTCACCGATTGGAAGGTGAGAACACAACCAGACATTATGGCTTGTGCAGGAATGAGGAAGTTCCTTAAAATGTCTGTGTGGGATGTCTTAACTCACTACTTGAGGTCACTGATGTTTTCTGACCAAAAAAAAAAAACTTTTGTCTGTTGGTTACACCTAATGCACTCATGAGACAAGTCACACAAGTTCCTTGGAAACAACAACAACAACTACAAGGCCAAAAAATGTCTTCTGTCAGTCAATGATTTCAACGTAGCTGATAAATTAACCTGTGTTGTTATCAGATGCCACAGAACCAAAGTAGATTTATAAACGGCACATTCTGTAGTAATAACAAGCAGGCTCTGTGTATGTGGGCGTGTTCAAGGAATGGTGTCACTATCAATTCTCACAAGACTGATTGGCACCACAATAAGAAAAAAAAAGGGCAGAGAAAGCTACCTGGAGTTTCCACACCTCTCTGCCCGACAACATGACTATACCAGTTGAACAAGTTTTTAAAATACAGATAAAGGCTTCAGAACAAGCAACAGAAACAGATGAAATCTGACAACAAGCCCAACTAAAATCTGATGGTCCCTCTGCCTACAAGCTGCTTGTCCTTTTAGTGTAGTTTGTTCATTTACTTATCTACAGCTAAACACAAGGGCCTGGAAAGGGACCCAACTCTGCTGGTTTATTATACCTTTCTTCAACACCATTCAGTGGACATCAAACCTGAACAGAGGATGATGAAACACAGCTGCACATGTTCCAAAACAGCCATTTAGGCCCTCATGAGTCAACTTTGTACTTCCACTGACCTCCACTTATGACAGCCTTAACTAAACACTGAAGATGTGAGGCCACTTCACAGGAAAAATGAAGTTCAACCAAGTTCAGTGTTTTCATTCAGTGTGTAAGAATACGTCTAGTCTAATGGTTTGTGCTGTGTTTTTTTTTTTTTTTTACTTTGGAAAATACACAGCAAAGACACGCAATCATTCATGGTGGTTATAAAAGCTATCAGATACGGGATCACATGCTTGAAGGAGACGGGGGGGCGGGCGGGGGCGGAGGAGATGATGACACAGTTATGAGAAAAGGTTCAAGAGAAACCAGGTTCTGTTTGTCAAACTTGTCAGGATCAGTTTTATTCAGGTAATCGATCATAACACTAATCTCTGGCCTTATTTTAGTAATTGGATTTTCCCAGTCCAAGAAAAACGTCACAAGTGGATGACTTGCAGAACCGAAAGAGATTAATATGTCCAACACTAAGACAGCCTGTCGGCGTAGTCTAGCTCATATTTTACCATAATAACCTCTATACTACGCCATAAATACACAAGTACATTAGCTGTAATTTGTAAGAATTAATACTTAAAAGTTTACATGAAGTCTATCTCTCCAACAGCCGACATAAAAAAGGAAGTTGACAGCCAATGTCGGACAGTTTCTAGCGATCACTTTAAAGAAATACTCTTATTTACCTGCTGACCGGAATGCATCGCCTCCATTTCCATCATTATGGAGCTCTGACGTGGGGTTAAAGAAATTCCTTATGACTGAAAAATTTGTGTGCTATTCCTCAAATGGCAGATGAAAATGGCGAGCGGTCCGGAGGCGATATAGTCCGTCACAGGAGCTGAGCTAAGGGAAATGCTGCTTCCTCCAAACCTAATGAACATTACGGAAATGATGGCCCTGCCCACCGGGCTGCGGCTCCGGGATCGTCCCCCTCTCCGCGGCCTATGAGGGCTGTGTGTGCATGCGCGTGGAGTCCATTTAACACACTGGTTGCCAAATTTAAAAAAAAAAATTACACAACAGATTTATGTGAAAGTTAAATGTTTAATCTGACTCTAATAAATGAATAAACTGCAATATCTAATACCGTTCATTTATAGTCGGTGTTAAACAAGACTGCTTATAAGAAAACATATGTAGTGTGTACCTTTTCTATTTTAACTCCGTCATGATCATAACCAGACTTTGTTTGGTGTATACCCCCCTCTGCTGGTGACCGTGACCGCTGTGGAGCTGGAGGCCCTGGGGCCCTGATGTTCCTTGTGCAACTGGGCAGACCATTACTAAACCATAAGGAGACAAACGGAACACCCAGTTTCAAGTAAAAATCCTGCATTTCACGTTTTACTTTGAAGTTTAGAGCTATTTGCAGCTAAATACCTATCTGTGGTGAAAGTCAATGTGCAGAATGACCTCTGTTAGTTTATATGTTTGTTGGGGGCACAAGAGACACCCTGGGTGTTAGAATCTATTGTACTATTTATATTTACTGGGTGTTTTGATCGGAAAATCTCCATCTGTCAAGTAGTGAATCATTGCAGACATTAAATAAACATGCTAACAACTGAATTATTCCCTGTTACGTTATTTTTTTAAATAAAATTGTAATACGTGTATACAAAGAATCTCAAAGGTAGACTTGAAATTCCTATGTGTTTAGATTGTGCAGTGAAACATAAACGTGAAAATTAAGAGTTATAATACAGTAACAACATAACAAAATAAACTATTCTTCAAAACAGATATATAAATAAAGTTACTATAAGGTGTAGGGTGTAAAAAAGTTGTACAGTTTACATTAATATTTTATTACTTAGACAAAAGCTGCACATTGACTGAAATATTGCACATTTAAGTACATTTTGTAAGGAAGTAATCAACTTTTTACAGCATTCATTTGACACTTAGTGAATGTATGCAATGAATTTCATTTATTTCATTTATTTATTTCAGATAGATAGATAGATAGATAGATAGATAGATAGATAGATAGATAGATAGATAGATAGATAGATAGATAGATAGATAGATAGAGCATTAAACAGCTAATTATACCCTTAAATAGGTTAATACTTTGAAAGAGGACTACTTCTGATTTTGAGATATTCTGTTGGTAATTCCTCGAACTTTTTCCAAAAATTGGAATGTGGGATCATTTACAATTATTTTTCCTAAGTAGGCTAAAGAATATAAAGTTTCTCTCAGCGTTGGTGGACAGCCCAGATATGTCAGCGAAACTAAATGTTGTTGTAGTTGATCTAAGAGTCACCTATTTAAGAAAATTCAGAGGAATATAAACCAAAGAAAACCCTTAGGCCCTATACTTAATCACATTTGAATCATTTTTACACCTCGGCGTAAGTAAGAAGTCGAAATCGAGATGTCATTAAGTAGCTTTTCAGCCCGGGTAATAAGACAGGCTTGTTCCCGCTTCTAGCACCCATCTGTGAGGAGTCTCGCACTAAAGTGCAGCTCGCTGTGCCACTGCGTGAATTTACACTAAAAAGCCTATTTTTGCCTCTCGTGCGCGCTCCTGAATACGCGTTCACGTTTGGCAGCTCCACGTCGACATTCTTCCAGCTGCATATAGTGAACTACACAGCACTGGGGGAAGAAAAGGTAAAAGCGGCGGCGGCCACCTTACGATTAGAGCGCTGCAAGTCCACCGATGGACATCAGCCGCACTGAAAACAGGCGTTTGCACTGCGAATCTATCCGTGGCGTGCAAAGTCCTCGGCCCGCTTTCATCTTTTGCATTTTATGATCTAGACTGTTTTCCCCTCGTGTTGGATTGCAGCTGGTTCCTTGTGTCTACCTATATCAGGTACAGTATGACTTGCAGAGCTTACTTTCTCTTTATCATATTACTTCTTAAACAAATTGTCAAGATTCACACATGTACTTTTTGCTTTGTACATTATTTTGCACTTCTGAAGTTGCTGTCATTTGGTTGCTGATGAAGTGCCAAGTTTCCAACTACATTCAAACTGATAGAACTCAATGCTCCTGGAGTTCAGCTGGCCTTCTGAACTTTCCTCGTTGCTATCATTTCACTCTACATTGTTTGGTAAATGGCTTATTCTCAAGGGCCTGTTTAATTCAGAAAGTTATTAAAGCTCAACAGGTAGAGTCACTTATACCCTGTCATCTTTAAAGTGAAGTAATCCTAAAAAGAAAAAAAAAGTATAGAAAAACTGTAAAATCAGTCAGTGTACACTTGAATTGTAACCTTTGTAAGCAACCAGATGGTGAAACCTAAAGAGCTCAGTGAATACACAAAAGAATAATTTTCTAGGACGGTATATTGCAGGATCAACTTTTGCACACACCCAAATATTATTTAGGTGTTTATTCATTTCTGTATTGCTTACAGCATGTAAAAAGACTCCACCTGGCCTGCTATATACCTGTGTGACTCTAGGGAGGACCCACTACACAGCTCAGCTTTCTTTAGGCCCAGTCCTTAAACCATTCAGATCTTAGCAACTTCTTGCTTCTCAGCTCTTTTCTATGTTATATATTTTTCAGCGGAGTTGATATAGTGGGGAGAAAAAAAAAGGATAATACAACATGGCTGTCTTGTCTTCCCTTGCTTTTGTGCCTTGCTGCAGGTTAAAGGAGCACCCAGTCATGGGGAGGATAAGGTTCCACACAAGGACAAACCTATGAGGTGGCACTGTGGCTTTCCAAATAAAGTTCTGTGATACACTCAGACTCTAATTGCCTGCAGTCAGTGCATTACAGAACTTTGTTTTGGAAGTTAATACTTTAACCTTTTGGAAATAAATCCTCGAACATCTGGACATCTTAGTTTATAGAACAGTTCAATGTTTCTGTTGCAAATGTTTTCTGAAATAAAGTTTCTATTTTAAGCAAATTTTCACAGTCTCTTTCCTTTGATAATTTAATCGTGATTAATTTATATTCCACAATAACGTTGCTTGTGATTTTGTGTCAAATCATTACTTGAAAAAAGCAGCCAGGTCGACCATATGGAAGCACTAGTCACGCTGGTCAGGTGACTGAGTGGAGGTGAAGCAGAAAGGTAAACAGTGTAGACTGTTTCAAGTTACTCTGTTTTTACAACCACATCAAAAAGAAAGTGCACACATGAGCAATTTTGACCAGGTAATGGTGCAGCTGTAGTAAAGGTAAATCATTGCAGATGTTCAAGTATTAATTTAAATCTTTAGATTTGGCATCTTACATCTGCCCAGCTAATAATAAGAGAGTTTGCAAAATTTGATATTTAAAATGGTATGTTTCCATTTTGGCCCCAGTGTTCACTTTCCTGCATTTGTTTCATTCGAGATTGTGTTTTATGTAAGCTATAATTGCTACTTTGTAAACTTGATAAACTCTTGAATATTCCAGACAGAAGGCTTACGTTATTTTATCTAACTAACAGCATTTTCCTATCTTAGCTATAGACTGCATACTGAGCCCTTGGTCACTGCCATGTAAAAGCTGTCCCAGTCAGTGGAACATATGCAACCAGTCCTCTACAGTCTATGCTAATGTTGCAATGCATGCTGGGAAACGCGTTCAATGGTGCATTCAAACGCTTCTCGTTAGCTCCTTTGCAGAATGAATTGGGAGTTTGGCATTGATGTCGATACGTCCACTTCTGTTAAGGGTTAAACAAAGTGGATAAAATAAATAAAATAATAAAATAAAAAATTTGAAAATGAATCATACCAGCATAGTAGGCACAAGTGCAATTGTAATGCCTTTTTTTTTAATGAACTGACTGATGTTGTAATTCTTTTCTTAGACCATAAGCTGAAAAAAAAACCTCAATATACACTCCAAAGCTTGAGGTTAATACTTACATCTGTGGAGCTAGAACTTGTTGGTGTTTAGGATCTGGATGATTAAATAACCTCAAAATAGCTGTAAATGATTCTCTGACGAATGCTTCTATTAATCGACTTACTATATTCAGGTGTAAACCGGTCCAGTGTCTGATAACCATTTAATGTACCCCCAAAGTAATGACATATATTTTATATTGTATTATAAAAAATAAATAAAAAATCCTAATTTTTACATGCACCGCTTTGGCGTGCGGACTGTGGTATTTCCTACCGGCAGTGAATGTAGACACTTTCCCTGCGCTGACCTCTGACAGCAGCTCACGGATCTGCTCCCTCCCTGCACCAACACGGAAGCAGCATGGCGTCCAACAGCAGCAGCGGCAACGGCAGCTCTGACAGGCAACGCATTGCACAGCAAAGACTGAGTGTAATTGCCGGGCATTTACAGAGATCGGTGCAGGGGAACTCGGACATCCTAGCCTCGGAATGCAAAGCAGAGGGAGACAAGCTAGATGTCTCCAGCGAGCGGAGGACTGTGCCGAGGAGGAGGTACGAGGCTGTGATGGAGCGGCGGACGAGGGGGGCTTATCCGCTCACTTTTAGATAGTTCTTAAGTCAATCTTAAGTGAATTACCAGCTAAGCGTGAAACATTTGGGTGGTGTACAGTGGTAGGCAGGTTGCCGTATCTCCCACCAAACATTAATAGCCGTTAGAGATGTAGCTGAAGCGGAGTTTAGTTAGCTTCCAAGCTAACGTTTCTAGGCTACAGAGCAGCCATTCATTTGCTACGGGGTGGGTGCGGCTAAGTGTAGGAGTATTGAAGAGGTCGACTTTCTCAAAGTTTGCCAGCTGTAACTTTCCACCTATCTCAAAGTACATAATTTTATTTGTTATGCGACTATATCTTCACTCAATGAGGTCGTCAGTGTTTGATTACTCCTACTTGCCATCCAGTAACTGTGCATGAGCTATCTGATTTATTGGGATTTGTAAACCGTTTTACTTTTTGGAATAGCCCTGTTAGCAGGTTCGCTCAGATCTGTTCTCTTCTGAGAAGACATCTTAGGTAAAATAGCATGTAGCTAAAGTGCAACAACAGTTAGAGCAAACAGAGAAACTTCTGTCTCTTCTGTTGCTCTGATTGGTCAGGACAAGTGGTGGCCTGACTTTCAACCTATTAGCAGCCACGCTCCTTTGGAGGAGCCCACACCAGAGCACTGACATCTAGTGTCTGTCTCAGATAACAGCAGCTAATACAATCAGCAAAGTATGTTCATCTGGCGGCCTTGTGATGTGCATCATGTCCCGTTCAGGCCAGTGTGACACTGTGATAATGCCACAAAATATTATGTCTCTTACCCTGTCTGAGTTGGGGGGGAAGCACAACATAAGAAAACAACTAGACAGTCAGTAGACTGTGTGGAACAATATTGTAAGGCAAAGAATTAATTGGCAGTTTTGTCGCCACAACTACACTTACACCATTCAGTCTGTTATTTTGCTGGCATTCTTAGCGACTTATTTAGGGTGAGGCGGTTTATATTGTAAGTTAAAGACAGTACGAGCGATCCATACTCCCTTATGAGCAAGCACTTGGTAGGAAACCATAGAGAGATGGCAAACACCAATACACATAATACAAGAAACACTTAGCAAGTTGGTTAGTCCCCACAGACCAGAAATATACAGCTCTCCACAGCTAGAGGTGCATAAAGATGGTGAAGCACAAACTGTGGCAGATGCCAGACTTTTTTCACAGTACTCTTATCACCTCTCATTTCTTTATATTTGATAGGAAAATGGGGAATAGGTTCAACAATTTATTGAAACCTGTGCAAACATAAATGCAAATACAAAAACCACATAAATGCAAATAAGGCTACAAGAGTTTGTCCATTTCTAACAAGCTTGAAAGTCAATATTTGGTGTGAGCATCTTTATTCTTCAACACAGTCTGAACTCTTTTAGGCAGCTTTCTTGTAATTTCTTTAAGCAGTCTTCAGGAATAGCTCTCCAGGTTTCTTGAAGGACATTCAGAGCTCTTGCTTGGATGTTGGCTGCCTTTTGTTATGTTCGCTGTCAGGATGATCCCACACTGCTTCAAATAAAGTTGTGGTCCAGGCTCTGGGGAGGCCAATCCATGAGTGATAGTGTTCCATTATGTGTTTATATGTTTTATTTTATTATTATTATATTTTTAATCCAGGTATGGTTTTACTGCATTGGCAATGTGTTTTGGATCATTCTCATGCTGAAAAATTAAGCACTTGCCAAGCAGATGCTTTCCAGATGGTGGATCTAAATTTGGTGGTACTTTTCTGGGTTTATAATTCCATTTTGACAGATCCCCAGCACCATTGGCGGAAATGCAGCCCTAAACCCTGACAGAGCCTCCCTTGTGTTGTACAGATGACTGTAGACACTCACTGTTGTACCTCCTTCCTGACTTCTCCCATACATACATACTGACAATGTCCATCCATCCATCCATTCTCTTCCGCTTTATCCTGTTCAGGGTCACGGGGGGGCCGGAGCCTATCCCAGCTGACATAGGGTGAGAGGCAGGGTACACCCTGTACAGGTCGCCAGCCTGTCGCAGGGCTAACACACACACACACACATACACAAAACGTAAATAAGACCCACTGCCACCAATTTTCAGTCCATTATTGTGTCATTAGGGATACCCCTTCCTTTTCTCATTCTTTCCCTTCCTTAAGAATGGCTTCTTAACAGCCGCCCTTCCACTAAGACCATTTCTGATGAGGCCTCAGTGACCAGTATACGATCAATTGAAGGGACAGATGCGTCCCTCAGGTCTTGTCAGGTCTTTGCTGAAATTTCTTTTCCTATTTCTTAAGGACGTGACTTTCAGTTATTGTTCATCTCATGTAGTATTTTTTTTTGACCTGCCACTTCCTTTTTTTTGTCCTCCACTTGCCCAATTTCCTTTTTTTTTTTTTTTTTAAATGACACACTGCCCACCATTCTGAGATATGCCAAGTTTTCAGCTAATAGCTCTTTGGGAATCACCTGATTGGTGCAAAAATACAATTTCATGGCTGTCAAACTGTGTTATTGTTGGCATTTTTCATAGATTCAACAAACAAAAACAGGAACAAATGATGTTTTTGCAGCAGGCTGCTAGTAACAAAGTGGCCAAAATGCCAGTTAAAATAGGTTCTTTGCTAAATTGTATGTTAGATGTAGACACAACACTGGTTCCTGTCTTGAGTTAGGCATCTTTTTCTTTTTTTTATCACTTGAATGATTCATAAGTCAGTGTTAAGTGGATTAACAAGCAAAATTTCTCTGAAATGATCAAGTGTGAGGACTGGACTGAAAATGAGTGAAAAAGCAGCCAATGTTGAAAGAAAAACTTTGAAAGACCTTCAGAAAGCCTGGAGAACTACTGCTCAAGACCACTTTAAAAAAACAACAAGCAAAATATCAACAAATAGGGACAAACTCAAGACTTTTGCATTGTTCTGTAAATGACACAAGTTTAATGGCACCTAATAGTGACATGTAAATATATGGAAAGAGGAGAGGGGCTCAGTGCATCATGGCAGGGCTCCAGCAGCCTGAGCACATAGCAACATAACTGTGAGGTTGTTAGGGTCACCTGATCCAACCCTAACTGTAAGTTTATATCAAAAAGAAAATGTCTAAAGCTTTTTTTAAAAGTGGAGATGGTGTCTGCCTCCCGAACCCAAACTGGGAGGTGGTTCCACAGGACAGTGGCTTGATAACCTGAATGCTCTGTCTCCCATTCTGCTCTTCTTGCCTTCACTCTGAGAACCAAGTGCTCCTTTGAGATATAACATGGTTCTAAGCGTTATTGAAAGATATCATGGGACCTGTTCCTCCAGGGCTTTTTGTGTGATGAGAAGCATTTTTTTTTTCTGTTCTGAAAAGCATGTTTAAGCAAGAATCTCTCCAGTCCGACAGCAGGGGTTGACAACATTTTTATGGTGTCATCACAAATGTAGTAATTTTTCCATGAGGGAACTACATTCCTCTCTAGGATCTGTTTTTCCAGGTATTAGAAAGTAGTATAAAGAGCAACATTTGTGTGGGAAAGGGGTTAAGCTTTTACTCAGAAAAGTGGGGTTTTAATCAAGTGAGAAGCCAAAAGTCTGCCTTCATTAATTTTTTAATATTATTTCCAAACCATGGCTTTTTGGGCTTATTTTTCAAATGTTTCCCCACGGCAGGTTTAATCATTTTTCAGTCAAAGCATGCTTTATCCACTTACGCCCATCATCGATGCAGTGTTATAAGAGCGGCAGCTTAATTTTTCACTTAGCTGAAAAACTAAACCTTCACTTCAATGCATCATTTTAAGGTAACCTTATTTTTATGGATCAAAATTATTTATCACAGATTTTCTTCACTATCTATACTACATATGTATCCATATCTATCCTTAGACCAGGCTTTGATCAGGAAGAAACTCTTGAAAAGAAAACCTTTAAGGGTGGATAAAAGGAAGAAACTTTCTTATCAATCATTTATTTATTTATTTATTTTAAAGAATCTATACTGTAAAAGCACAGCAGTGCTTATTTTATTCTCATTATTTTCCTGCATAGTTTCTTATTCATTTTCATTCAACTTAGTTTCACTTTTGACCTTGTGCCCCCCACCCTCTCCCCCAGGAGCTCAGCCCCACAGTTTGAAAACCACGACTTGCTAATGGCCTGAAAGAGTTTTGTTTGTTTATTTTTTGTATTTGTAGTATGAAGGGTTAGTGGTCTGTACTTACTGACCTTGCCAAACACAGTGCCTGGTTATCAATACATTTTTATTCAGCATGTCTAGCAGCTACTACAGTCTGTCGGTGGCGGTGAGGATTCATTAAGGTATGACTTAGTGTGCTACTCATTTCTGCTGTCACTCATAATTTAGAGTAGATGCCATTTTGGCATGGATTAATCTGAATAATGGCTTTTACTCGGCTGTGGTAGCATGGAATCCCAAGTGACCTATGAGTTATTATTGATCGGTAAATGGTTGTACAGCTGTCTTTCTTCAACAAGTACAGCACACCAACTTTGTACACTACCATCACAAGCTCCTCCTCTGCTTAGAAAGCCAGCAGTTGTATTTAAATATATCAGAACAGTAACAGAATAGTGGTAGCTGTTGAAATTTACGTCTTTGCACAGTGAGCACAGCCACGTAGTATCTGTTGGCTGCTTCCCAATATGGTTCCTCTTTGTATGGTGAAGAACATGAAGCGTTGTTGGTGTTTATGTGCCATATTAGGTCGAGCTTGTTAGTTCAGGACACACATTTAAACCTAATCCTATAAAGCTGAGGAGTATTAAAACTAGCCGTTATGAGAATGACTGACTGTCGCCATAAATGTAAAATACTCAGACGTATTAAATGGAGCTCAGGGACTGTCTGCTCGCCTATTCCGTGTATGGGCAAGTTGTTTGAATGTGTCGTCTCTGCATTACTAAATGAGCCATGCCTTTGCTAACCTGTGGGTAAAGCATTTCCCTGTGGGTGTGCCTGTATGCAGACTCCCATTTTGAAAATTTGCCACCTCAGGTTAATGGAAAAGCTGGGACTGGCTTAATAAAATTAGGGGATATTCTATATGTCTGGCTGTTCAGCTAACACAATGAGGTTGTCAGGAAGGATGCTGAGCCAGTATCTAGCCCAGAGGGACTGCGATGGCAAATTAACCAGGCCACCAGACCCAGGGATAATCCTCACATGTGTTTTTGTAACTTTGAGTGATGATGTCATTTTGTGCCAAGTTCAAATTGTAAAGTATGAGAGACCTAACCTGTGCCTACCTTTTTTTTTTTTTCAACAGACAGGAGGTTATGAAATGGAATGGCTGGGGATACAGCGATTCAAAATTCCTCTACAATAAAAAAGGCCAAGCAGAATTTACTGGCAAAAGGTAAAGTATAAGAAAACACAGTCCTCTCACCAACGGATAAGAATAAGCAGTATGTAATTTAGAAAAGTCAGTCAACGCTCATCCACTGCCTCTAATCTCTTGTTGGCTGCTGTGTTGAGCTTTAGCATTCATTCTGTTTGTGTAATTTGAGGCTGGAACTTTGCATTGATCTTCTTCACAGCCCACTACTTGAACCCAGCCTTTGGAAATCAGTTGCTCTCTGTGCAATGTACTCACAACAGTGTAGTGCTACTGCCACCTAGTGGCTGGCATTTAAACAGTTCATTGTCATGTGAGAAGGTCACTGGTTGTGATTTTCAGCATTCTTAAACTCAGGTTCCCATTAGCAGAAATCTCTTTAAAAAAATGCTGACAATTACATGTGGTTGTGGCTGCTGAGGAGAGATAGTGTTTGGGGGTTCAGCACCCAAATGAGGGCAGCTGCGGGGGGGTGGCGGGGAGACGTCCCCCTTTCAGCCACTGCCCCACCCCCCACCATTTGATGTACTGGATAGGGGGCGAAACATCTGTGAATGGTGGCTCCAGCTGATGACCCTGCAACTGACCCGATGGGCACCAGAGGAGGTGTGCCAGGCAGAGATGCCAAGCAGGAAGGACACCACCTGTATAACATTCTGTGTGAGGCTAAACAGGCAGAATGTAGGCAGAAGAAAAGCCAGAAAAATCTTTCTTTTTTTTCTTTTTTCTTTTTTAACTTTTAATTGTTACAGATTCCCAGAAACAAACTGTTTTTCAGTCCTACTGAATATCCTTTATCCATGCCTGCCATGACAAGAGCAAAGGTGTAGGTGGGTCTTGGTTTTGTAATCCTCACAGACAACTGTGGGAGAGGCAGCTGTGCTTGTCAGACAGTCAAAACAAAGAACTGGCACAGTGTGTACGAGCACGTATTTTCAAGCACATTGTTTCCTCCCGTGTAAGCACTTACCATGTAGCCCTCTGGGCTTTCCATGCCCTTCCCACTGAAATCTACCTAGGTATTGTATGTCAGCTGAGGCACTTGCTGTGAGAGTTTTTTAAAAAAAAAAAATATATATATATATATATATATATATATATATATATATATATATATATACATAGAGAGAGAGAGAGAGAGAGAGTATGTTTCATGGTCCCTAGATGTGAATGGGCTCAATCTGTGACAGTGGAGCGATTATGAAAGGAATGGTAAAGGAAAACTCACCGGCAGCACAGTCACTGCTGCTCTGCTCGTCTAATAATCTCACTGGACTCAGATCTCATACTGTATTCTTATTTAGCCCAGGTCTGGTTTTCCAAATCAATTTGCCCAGTCAAGCATGGAGAAACTTTTTGTTCTTTCATTTTCAGAGTTTCACTTCTGCTGCAGTAAATCCAATGCATGACACTCAGTTGATTATTTTTAATTGGTTGTTTAAACTTTCTGTCCTTTTTTTTTTTTCTTCCTTCTCACAATCCAGGTATAGGCTGAGCGGTATGATCATTCCTGGCCTCAGAGATTGGATGGAAAGCACGTTCGGTGCCAGTCTGCAGCATAAAACTACAGCAGCAGTGAGTAACAGCTCATGTTTATTTGTTGCGTCTTCAGTGAACGGGAATGTGCAGAAAACCATAACCACGATGGTTTGTTTTTGTTTAAGCCAATTCTGAATAGCAGTGCTGTCCAGCCTCCCACTCTAAATGAGGCCTTCTTGGAGGAACTAAAGTCCACAGGTATTCCCTTCTCTCATGATGCTGAAGACCGGGTTTTTCGCGCACATGGTAAGGCAGAAAAAGAAACTCTTGATGCTCGTTTTATTTCTGTGAATTGGAATATGCATAAGCTTGTATTTAATTAGTAAAAGGCACCTTCATTTGTTATGAAAATGTGAAAAATTCTGTGGTGTCATTTCATTCCTGTATATTCTTTTTCCCCCCAGGCCACTGCTTACATGAGATCTTTGCTTTGAGAGAGGGGAAAATCGGCCGTGTTCCAGATTTGGTGGTATGGCCAAGTGAGTTCAGAAGCTGTGCTGTTGCTGTTCTGCATGTATAATTTTTTTTCTTCTTCTAGCCGTCTGTTTTTCTCCTCCCACATAGCATCACTGATCCCACCTACTAGCTTAGGTGATTTAAAGGGTTAATCTCTGCAGAGGCAGGGATATTAATATGTATGAGTGGAAGCTTAATAAGAAACGTCAGGGGGAGGACGGTTGACACCCAATACTCCACAGTCTGGCACTGCACAGTACACCCATGAATTATGATTCTGAGATTGGTTTTCTCTTGTTATGGCTGGCACTATTTTATCATGCAAATGAGTGTTGACTGATGGTTGAAAGTTGATTAGCAGCCTCCCAAATGGGAAGCAAATCACCAAGCAACTGTAGACATATTTTCATCCACGGTGGCACCAAAATTTAACTTTTCCAACCCTGGAAGTGTACTTCATTTGCTAAATGTGCGGTAGATGTTTTGACCTATAATTGGCATTCCTCAGTAGCCTCTCCAAGTGAATTTTAAGTGGATGTTTAGTTTGTGGAGCTGTAATCCTTTGGCCAGTGCTGTGTGTTTAATTGGCTGCCCAAAAGCACAGGGATGTAAGCATTTCTTACTGCCTCTTAAAGCTCTCGAGGCCAGTCAAGCACATCCATGTAGTTTGGTATTGCTGTTCGTCCCACTCACTCACTGCCCTACTGTGAATGGATATGGGCTTTGTGATTGGTTAAAATACATCTGTATTGATCCAGTATGTCCCACCCAAGAGAGTGTAGCTTCATGCAGTTTGACTCCGCCTGAGGAAAGCCCCAGGCAAATCAAAGGGTACCCTGCCTCTCTGCTGGTCTCCCTGCTCTAATGGCTCAGGCAATATAAATTTTATACATTGTCAGTGGTATGCAGATAGTGTTATGTACCATTATTTATCCCCTTTCCAGTGTGTGCATGCTTTTTTTTTTTAAAAAAACAAAACATTTATGAACATTTAATATATATGAATACTGTAGCAGATGGTAAATTAATTATGATGGCCTCTAATTTTTATTTTTATTTTTTATACGATCCTCTGTGTTTTTTGCAGATTGTCACAATGATGTAGTGAAAATTGTGGAGCTCGCATGCAAACACGACGTTTGTTTGATACCATATGGAGGTGAGCCATGAAATCAAAGGTGTTAATCTACATAATTAGCTTTCACATAAAATTTATATAGGACACTAGTTTATTTGCATTTCATGAGCTTTAACATATAGTTTAATTTGATCCATCAGTTTTGATTTTTTTTTTTTTGTGGTGGGGAGAGCTTAGTGAAAACCTTATTATTCTTATTATAGATGCTGCTGTTAAAATTAGTGCAGTGGACACTCTGAACTGACTGGATTGCCACCCTTAGCATATGATATGATTGTAACTTATGTCCCGTTTTCTCTCAGTATCTCCTGTCAACATATCATGCTGGTAAAATGGGAGAAATTAATCTTACGTTTTGTTAGTTTTACAGCAGGTTCGTGACAATCATATCAATAAAAGTCAGTCATTCATTACTGCAATGAAATCCTGAAGCATGCAGACAAATCATAAGAAAATATTATATATTGCACCTCAAGGATGAGCTGTTCAGATAGATTGTTCCTCCTGTAACATGTCAAAGTGACTGCTGTGAAAAGGGGTTTATTGCAACAGTGGTTTTTATCTCTTAGGAGGGACTAGTGTCTCTAGTGCCCTCGAGTGCCCCCCGGAGGAGACTCGTTCCATTGTCTCGTTGGATACCTCACAGATGGTACGTAAACACCTGTGCGATAAGCATAAGGAAAACTAAAACCAAATCAAATATAGCCAGATGTAGTTTAATAAGTACTCTTGTTATGAAATCAGAAATGTCAGGTTTATGTGACTTGTTTCTGTCGAACAGTAATGGTTGACATTTAGAGCGTTTCTAAAGTTTTCTTCTCGTATGTTTAAGTAAAGATTGGTGTAAATAACTACTATTTGGTCTTTAAGGTTAAAACAATAGTCTGAAAAGAGACTGAGAGAGAGAGTCAGGATGTATCATTGTACTTATTCATAGACACCAGGCCGTAAACTCAAACGGATATTCGGATTAATATTTAACTTTTTTTTTAATCAGCTGAAAACAAGTAATAGTGGGAACTGTGGCCTGTTAGTGTGCACATAGCCCATGCCACCAATTCAGCTACTGCATTATGAGACTAAAAAATGGACTGTTTCCAGTGTTTCTATTTCCATATACCCCATATTTTGAGTAACACAAGAGCATCCAGAATTAGTTGTGTGTATAGGGACATAACCCAAGTGATGCACCAGCCGTTAATCTTAATAGAGTCCCAAACAAGTCCCCATTAACATGATAATCTTTTATCGGGTACAATATAAAGTGGTGAAAATTGTCACTGTACAGTAAAGCCCTTTGATCCAGGCTTACCTAGAGGTGATATACAAGCTGTCTGGAAGTTGCTAGCCCACTACTCATTGAGTGTGCTGCCACTGACATCAGTGACCAGTGTTCTGTGTCGGGGTCAGAGGTCAGGTGTCTCCAGTGCAACCACATGAAAGGAGCAATGTGGTAGGAACATAAAGTTTATTACCTCTGGTAACTAATTTATGGCAGATATGAGATGACCTCCTGTCAGCCACGCATCCAGCAGCTCAAATAAGAGGCATAGTTTTTGGAATTGGATGTTAACCTTCAGGAAACTGACAGTTGTCTCCCATCCTCTAGCACTTCTGCACGCATTTATCCTTAGACACGTTGATGAAAAACATACTGTGTTGTAAGCAAGCTGTGAAGTGACTGTCTCCATGGGCCTGCTCTTGAGTGCAGTGTTTATGTCTGAGTCTGAGATATTTTAAGTCAACATAACAGATGTAGGCAGAGTTAAGATGACAGACACGTTGATACACAAGGTCTGTCTGAAAGCAGCAGTTGCACACAAAGAAAACAAACAGCTTTAAAGATTTCCCCGCCCCCCAAATAAACTCTGTGAAATATAGAATGTATTTATGTTCATGACCTCCTCAGTCATGTTGTTTGTCACAGAACCGCATTCTGTGGATTGACGAGAAGAATTTAACTGCCCACGTGGAAGCTGGCATTGTTGGTCAGGATCTAGAGAGATTGGTAAGTACAGCTCGTACATCGATTTTCATTCACTGAAAGAACTTACATTGATGTAAAATGCTGTGCCAACAATCAAGCTGTGTGACTGTTCCCTTGGAGGCTGTCTGTGCTCATTCACCTTGGTACTCTTTGCTCAGTAGATCTAACAGGGTGCAGGAAGGAGTCTGAGATAGGAGCAGAGCACTGAAGGGGAGAGATTAGAGTCTGAGACGGTGGTCATGAGCAGATGGCACCATCAAGCTAATTCAGAAAAATGGAGAAGGAGCAGGCATTTGATGTAGAGGAATGCGTGAGCTGCATCTAAAGCAGACTCCACCTCTGCATTTAGACTGGACCGATTTCACAGAGCAGATGGGTCTGCATTATAAACTGCCTTCCAGAGGAATGCTGTGATAAAACAAGGCTTGACTTTGCCCCTTGTGCTTCTGGGGAGCGTTGTTGTTGTACGTTAAGATCTTAATTATTATTACTGTTGAATGTTCTGCCTAAAGATGCAATCTTTCAGTGGTACAGCTGCCTTAAGGAGAATGTGTGGGCTCCCAATGACCTACACATTTTCCTCAAAGCCTTAGGGATAGTGCATCTGATGATTAGTTTTCTCAGAAGTACATTGTTATAGCTGCATGGCAAGGAACAAAGCCATTTACAGTGGGGTGTGTTTCTTTTTTTCTTGTTTTTGCATTCTGTGGCTCTGTGGAAGAGGAATGTACAGCAGTCTTGCCTACATAACTCATACAGTTAAATAAACATGTAAAACTTACTATTGTAGTTTTACTGAAAAATAAGCTTGTGTAAGCTGGAAGTATCAAGTTTACAGGCATTATTTCACACATGACAGCAGAGCTGCCATCAGACTAAAGAGAAATCAGTGCGTTATTTATTCAGTCTTTCCACTTAGTTTATTTTAGGCCATTATAAAAACCTCTGATGCTGTAAAACCACAGTTTTTACATTGCGGTATAACTAGAGCAGTGAAATGCAGCAGCAGAGGTGCAATTATATTTTCCCTTTGCTTGCTCATTCCCTTTGCTTGTTATTAAAACATTCTCGTGGGTTTACAACATCATTGTTTACCACACATTTCTGACTCCCTTTTAAGTTAAAAACAAACATGTTTTTTTGTTGTTGTTTTTTTAATCGCAGCTTAATGAGAGCGGCTACTGTACAGGACACGAGCCTGACTCCATGGAGTTCAGCTCCCTGGGGGGCTGGGTAGCAACCAGAGCATCAGGCATGAAGAAGAATATCTATGGCAACATTGAGGACCTGGTGAGTACCTGCTTGTGTTTGTTCTTTGCACAAGGGTAATGTTACTGCATAGTAATTACAAAGAAAATTATTAGAATAGGTTTTGTGGGCTTCCCCTGGTTATGAAATGTGTGCATGTCCAAATATTTGTCAACATCGCTAAGTGTGTGCAGGTATACGACTGTATGTTTTGTGTTTCTGAAGCTGTTGTATTGCTGTGTTCTGTCTGAATAGGTTGTCCACATAAAGATGGTTACCCCACGAGGTGTGATTGAAAAGAGTTGTCAGGGACCGCGCATGTCCACAGGGCCTGACGTTCACCACTTCATCTTGGGCTCAGAAGGTTGGATAACTTTCTTATGTGATTCCAGTTTAGAAGTGCACGTGGATGTGTGTGCAGTTGTGTAAGTGTGTGTGTTAATGTGGGTTTGTGTGCATGTCTGTAAAACCCCTGATAAAACAGTAACATCGGGACAGTTCTCATGCGCTGCGCTTCTTACACATTAACTAGCATTGGTGGAAATGTGATCTGGAGGAGTGTTAGTTAGGAACCAGCAAGTGTCCTCTGCACCCCATCTGCACTGTCCTGTCCTTGTGAGAGCCCACAGAGAATACTGCCATATGTCAGGTTTCCCCTGCATAATGAGGAGGTTCAGAGACTCTTGGCATCACTATGTTAAACAGCTGTGGATACAAACTTTTTATTTGCCCTACAAAGCTCAGCAATCTGCTCCCCGACTGGGCTGGGATTGGTGCAGAAGTCTCTATTTCACAAGTCTCAGTGAAATTGATCTCAGCAGCAGTATCATATCAACGAAGAGTGTTTGGAATTTTGAAGGTTTGAAGTTGTGTTCTGACTGTGCAGGTTAACTGTTACACTATGTAAGACACTTTTTAATGATCAGCCTGTTTAAATTGGCTACAGTGAGGCTTCATATTTTGACTGGCAATTCTTATATATGGGTAATTTCACATTAAGCTAGCCACATTTATTTTTATGATTCAGTCACCACACGGTTAAGAGATCTTCTCAAAAGAATTTTGTTTAGCCTTAAATATGTTTGGCATGAGTTATAAACACTTAATGGAATTTTTTAGTGTCCTTCATCGTCATGAGTTGAATATGGTACTGCGTTGCCAGTATATTTGCAGACTGTCAGCCCGTCTACCTGCAGAAAATTGTTTGCTGGCAGTTGGAGGCAGTGTCCAAAGTATGTGGTACAACCAGTCTGTGGGCTGTTCTTGCTTATGTTGGTCCTACAACCAGCCACAGAGCAAAGTTAGAACATACAAAGAGCTGAAGTGAAACCGAGTGTTAAATACCTTGAAAAGTGTCCTCTGCAGCCACTTTTTTAAAAACATTCTTTTCATGCTGTATTTTTTTTTCTATTGTTGATATTTTGTCACGCTTCCATTCCTGGTGAACTTTGGAATGGGAGAATCATGTCTCTCCCTTCCCTGTTCCAGCCTACTTATCAACCAATCAGCATTCAACCGACGCATAGCTGAGCGATGCGCTGTTCTTTTTTTTGAGGACACAAGAGCATGTTTGCGTAGGCTGAAAACCCCTCTCCATAGGCTCTCTGTAGGCAAATGCCTACGCAAACAGACACAAGTACCAAAAACCAAGCATCACTTTTCCTAAAGGTACATTTTTGGAGCCACAGTAACAGGAAACACATTGCATATATGTCATATCAAGATTTTTTTTTTTTGATTGGAACTTACCCTCTCTGTAAATATATGGGCTTTTTCAAGTTTCTAAATTGTTGATGTGAATGGGTTAGAAATCTCTAGCTGGAACTGATTTTTATGCGGTGTGACTGATGCTAGTGCATTATGAAAAAAACATGACAATGAACCATAACCTAACAAGTTATTTTTTTCTAATACAACCAATTGGAGCCTGAATGTTTGATTGGTGGGCTAGCATTTTCAGCTAATAATTTGCTGATCGATTGGTATCAGCATTTATAACGGCCAGTAAATGAAAATTAAAAACGCACAGAAGAGATGGAAGAAACACCCTTCAGCCATGTTATGAGTGTTGGTGTTGCATAGTTTTTCCACTAGAGGGCACTCTGCAACTTCTCTGCAATGTGTTTGGAACTCCACAAACAAAACAACCAGGTGATCCAAGCAGAGTCAGGCAGAGTGTAAACAAGTAAATAAATAACTGCACGTAAGAGATGTTGGGGAAATCTGTTTATGTTTCCACTTGTAATACATAGCTAGATATTACTTACTAATATTAACTTAGATGGTACAAAATTGCTGAACAGTTTAGTCTAATATCAGAGTAGCCACTTGCAACACAATTTATCTAATGTGTCATATCTTTAAAATTTGAGCTTTGAGAAGGAGCTGTTTTGTAATTAAGGAGACTGAAATTAAAGATGGAGCTTGTTGCTGGCGTCGCTACACTGAGCGGAGATAGGACAGGACCACACCTCAGTGGCAGTGCGTGTTCTTCTGGGAGGCCTAACTGTTTTGCTAAGAGGTCATACCAGCACACGGTCTCATTAAAATTATCTACCTCCTCACCCAAAGAACCCCATCCTGGAGTCTGACAGTAGGCCACAGCATCAGCAAAGCGCCACACTAAAACCCTCAGCTATGCTTTGCATGTTAAGTGGAACGCATCCATTTCATTAGAAATTACTGTGAAACCTCAAGCTTCTTATTCTCTGCGCAACAATGGATCTGTGGATCTCTCTGACCTTCAAGTAACCTGAATGCAAAGTAGTTACAGCCAGTGTAAACAATGATCGGAATGATCAATGATAATCCCTTTCTCTTTTAAATTCCCCTCAACCATGCAGAAAATATAATGTGAAACCAACTAATGCTAATCTAATGTAGAGAGTTAAATGATTTGGTCAGTGGTTTTTTTTTGGTAGAAATATTTGCTGCTAAAAAGACTCTTCATTGTGAATATTCCCTTTCCACAAATATGAATCTTTTAAGATGAGGTTAGAGAGTTCCAGTAAAATTAGCTTAAGCTGCACTCCAACATTTCATTGCATGTGTGCGTGTCTCAAGAGAGTTTTTCCAACATTGCTGTTCTTATTGCCTCCATTTAGCCCTCGCTCTGGCTCCTCCTATAGTCTTTCTTTCTCCCCTTTTCCATATCCCCACCCCACTCTCATTAAGTGGCTTCTACTGTGGGGGGGGGGCTTTCATGGGTGAGGCCCAGTGCAGTTACGTTTTCCACTGTGCCACTAGGGAGCAGCATGTGGCATGCAGTGTCACATTAGAGGCCTCATTAACAACCATAACCAGCTGATGAAGCCTCCTGATGGACTATGGCTGTGTTCATGGGGGATACATTTATAAATGAATGTGATCTATAATGATACAGAGCACACAGGGTGGGAGGAAGCAATTTGGATCATAGCAATAAAATTCACAAACTAGCTCTGATAGCTGTTGTTCATTGTTAAGTATGTGAAGACAGGGTGAAAAAAAGGAAAATCTTGTTTAGTCAAGTCTTTTTCTGAAAAGTCAAAATTGTGTCCCCATATTGTGAAACCATAGGAAAGTGAGTGGATTTAGTTTAATTCTGTTATTATGTGAAACGATAGCAAAAATCCCTCCCTAGCTATAGTTTACTGTGAACACACTTGATTGATAACAGAATTTTTAAACAGGCATCAGGCATATTTGAAGCAAGCAGTGTGAGCATTTCAGAAGGAGCAGCTAGTAGTTCAAAGCTTCCAGGGTCATAAGGTCAGCCAAAGGTTTCCTTATACCTGTGTAGGTGTTGTTGTTGCTGGCCCTGCTGCCTTTGAAATACCCCTGCTTTGCTTTCTTGTCTTCTTAAGCTGATAAATCTCAGTTATCCCCCAGTGTGTGGTAGAAAACAAGATCTCCTAAGTGAAATGTGAGACAAAGGTCACCAGAACAACCCTTGGGACATGTACCAGAGCCCTGTAAAACAGTCTTGAGTTCCGCTCAAACCGGGCTAGGTCATATAAACTGTGGGAACTGACATACTCCTTCTTGTTCTGCCTAAAATCTCTCACTGTGATTTTCCACAGGAACCCTGGGTGTGGTTACTGAGGTTACAATGAAGATTCGTCCCATGCCAGAGTACCAAAAGTACGGCTCTGTGGTGTTCCCTAATTTTGAGATGGGAGTTGCCTGTCTTCGAGAGGTTGCCAGACAGGTAACACTCTTAATCTCCCCTTCAACATGTTGTGTTCTGTTGCTGCTTAACTCCATGTCTCAACATGAGATGGAGGCTAGAAAGTTACTGTGTTTGAGGTATACACAAAATTAGGCCTTTTGGGTCTTCATTTTACCTTGTTTAAAACGAACCTGCCAGAAGAAAGTAGGGGAAAAACTGATTTATAGGCTAACTTGCCAAGGCATCTAATGTCATCAGACCTCATTTGGCCTAAAGTGCTGTCTGACAGACTGTATACTGTACATTCAGGACAAATAACCACCAACTATAATTCAAAGCTCTTTATTTTCATTTGACTAATTTGGGCCAACTTCTTTTCCCCTCAGAGGTGTGCTCCAGCTTCCATACGACTCATGGATAATGAACAATTTAAATTTGGTAAGTTTTGTTTGGAATTCACATTTAAGCCCAGCCTTGCGTGACTTTCATTTAAGTCACAAATTCATGACTGTGGCTTTTCACTTTACAAGTAGGACTTAATTTGGCCTGAGTTTTTTTTGTTCATTTTTGCTTTTCTAGGCCCCAATAAAACCTTTGGCTTTGATCACGGGGCTTTGCAACATGAGGCTTTAGGCGTTTCTTTAGTTACCTCCACAAGGTGGTTGTATTTTTAGTAGCGCATGCGAGTGCATGTGCCTGTAAACATGATAGCTCGAAAAGTTTTGAATAAATTCTGATTAAAACTTTGTAGAGGTGTAGAGTCTAAATATTACATTATAGTTTGCATCCAAATATATCACATTTGACCTCTGAGCTCACTTTTGCATTTCACCTTTCTTTCAAGTTGACCTCAAAATGTGTTTGATCTTTAAAGAAATTCATTGTCAAGACAGAGATTACGCTGCCTAGTTATTTAGAAATATATTGTAGTATAATACTATATAATAAGTTCAAGTTTTCCATGTGTAGTTATTTAGAAATAAATACACATAATCCATTACCCACTCCTGTAAACAGCTGTCATGCTGCCTTTATCTAATTGTTGCTGCACTACAAACTTCTTAAAGTACACAAAGAAAAAAACCCAAAGAAAACAAAATGAATATACACAAAATACAATACGATTCCCTTAAAAGTAGATACTGCCCAGAGAATGAGCTGCCTTGGCGGAGGTTTGCACTCTGAGTGCTGCTTCTATAGTTTTGCTTCTCATATTTTATTTTGGTTGATTTTTACTTAACCATAAATGGCAGTTGTGCAGCAGGCAATGAGGTCATAACCCTCCACGGCACTGAATCGTTAAGTTGATGATTATTTTTACAACCAAATATCTGCGCGAGCACACACACGCACACTTCAAAGCGAGATGAAAAATAAACATGACCAGAATTAAGTCATTATTACACTGAAGTTTTATGATGCTGTTTCTTAGGGTCTAGTGGAATGCATCTGGCATTCCCAGAGATCTCTGTAAAGTTCCCAGTCTCGTGGGATCTCATTACCGTCCCTGTATTTCCACTTTTCACCGAGTAGGCACATTTTAGCATTACCTGGGGAAGACAAAGTGACCAGGATTTTTTTTTTTTTACTTTTTTTTTTTTTACTCTTTCCACTAAAAACTAAAACTCGTGGCACTATGATACATTCATGGACTTAATAGTAACTTGTTCTTACTTTTTAATCCTGCTTACTCTTGTGAGAGTTCATGTATAAACAGGTTCTTTTTACTGCACAATTTAGCACCACCTGCGTTGATACATATGGTGAAAAACGAGAGTGCTGGATAAAAGAGCGGCATGTGTCAATTCCCAAAAAACAGCCAAGGCACAGATGAAAATTTTGTCCGTTGTTGGAGCAATTTTCTCTCTCTCTGGATTTTGATTATTTAATTAAAGAGTATGATGGCTGTGAGAGACCTTAAGACCCACAATCAAATTTTGGAATGGAAACAATTAGGACACTAAGTGATGAAGAGACTTGCGCATAGGGGGAAATAAATGAACTGTTAAGTCTCGGCGACATCACCCATGACTTCCCTGCTGTGATTGATAACCATCCCATTGGCCCCAGCCCCTCATTTTCGCTTGTCCACAGGCGCTTTTGTGAGTCCGATCAGGAATAAATCAAAAAGGGTGGGTGAGGAAGACGGATATCACTGTGTCAACCCCACTTCCCTTCGGAAACTCTCTGATTTATAGTCGCTGTCGCTCGCAGCCACTGGCCAGTTGTAAAGTTATTCAAATGTTACCATTTATTTCTTCTTTTTTTGTTTGTAATACCAAATATATTGGACTGGCTTGCCCTGTCAGAACACTGGAAGATGCATGCGAAGGCAGAGAGCTTGCCTAATGTGTGGGAAATGATATTTTTTTGAGGCCTACTTTTAGGTGAATAAAATAAGCTGACTTTTATCTGATATTTAACAGGCCATGCCCTGAAGCCTCAAGTGTCTTCAATTTTCACTTCCTTTTTGGACGGATTGAAGAAATTTTACATCACCAAGGTAAAAATAACGAGGAGTGAACACTGTACATTTTCTTGCTGCGGGTGTTTTCCCTGAAAAATGAGTCTACCTCTTTAATTCTCAGTTTAAAGGGTTTGACCCCAACCGCTTGTGTGTGGCCACCCTGCTGTTTGAGGGAGATCGAGAGAAGGTGCTGCAGCATGAAAAGCAGGTTTATGACATTGCTGCAAAATTCGGGTGAGTAGTGGATGCCCCGTTTCCTGTTTCCATGTCTCTTATCTTCTGCATCTCTATACTGTAGGATAATTTAAAGATCCTTACAGAACTGTGCCATATGGGTGAGACTTTATATACAATGTAGCGCTGCCTTATGCGCTGCTTTCACGAGACATTATAGCAGCAGTGATAAGAATAGAAAAGCACAGTTTCACTCTCAAGATTTGTTTTTCCACTCAGTAGTGTGTCTTGGTGTGGATTGATGGATCACCTCTGGATGTCCTCCTGCCAGGCTAGCTTTAATGTTAAAGGAGGTATGAGGTGGGTAGAGATAGTAGGGCACAGCTCCCCTTAGGACAGCACAGGGCCACAAGACACAGCTAGGGTGTGCTTGGCTGTTGTGATTGATCATGAAACACAACAGTGAGGACTTTGGTGGAAATCTGTTACACAGGGAACCTCCTTCATCCGGAGCCTCACAAAAGAACAGTATCATAGATGGGTGCATCCTGCATTATATTGTGCTCATCTGCAATCTGTCTAGTTTTTATGAAAAGAATTATTTTTGCTTTATTAGTGAACTACATCGAATGGTAACAGCATTGATAAAAGTTTGATTTTTGGAAACCTTATGTGAACATATCTGTGTGGAAATCTGATATAAACAGATATTTTCTGTTACTTCACAGCCACATAAGACCGTGAAACATTAAACCTCTGTCGTGAATTACTCAAATCCCAATACTCGTTGTACTGCACACATAGGTGGCGCTGCAATTATCTAGTTTAGGTTTTTGCAGTTATTTCATAAAAGACTTGGCCTGGATTCAAAATCCTTTCATCATTTTAAATCCTCCCAAAACTGGGCCAAGATCATCTTCGTACTTTGCTGTTGTTAAGTTGTTAAGAAAACTTCAACATTCAAAGACTAATTTTTTTTTTTTAAATATCAAAACGGTTAATTAAAAAAAAAAAAAAAGCAAAAACTTATAAATGGATAAAGATTTCAACCTGTGAAAAGTTTCATCTGAAAAACTAATTGCATGGATTTGTGTAAGATTTGGATTGCATCGTCATGGGCCATGACACAGAATGCATACACTGTATTTACTAGTCATTAATTAAAGTGGTTGTGGCTTATAATGATACATTTGTAGAGGTTTCCCATTCATGTTAAATGTCTATAGATGCATCTTAAGTGTTCATTCAAATGCAAAACTGGCACACACTGGATTCTTGATATGTTTGAGCTTGTGTTCAGTTACGGCAAACAATAAGAAATTCAGTGTTTCACTGTAACTAGTTCCAAGGCGTCCTCTGTTTTGCCAAATGTTTGATCAAACGTAAAAGTATTTGATGATATTACATGCCATACGTGATATTCATTTATCGATCATGTTTGCATGTTTTCATGATCTTACTGAGGTCCATAACAGTTCAAACACTTGCAGTCTGCATGAGTTTTAAACAATGAGATTCATTTAGTGTACGTCACATAAATGTAGGTCAGGTTTGCATTTAGCCAAGAAAGGGATCAACAAAAAGCTATATGGAAATAATGATAAGAATGTGTTCACTCTGTTTTTAATGTATCTATCTCTTGTGATAGAAGGCGGTCGAGCCATACAAAACATGTCAGGCACATGCAACATACTCTTAATAATTCCATTATTTCCAATAAATGGCGATCAGCCATCAGCTCAAGTGCCAATGATGGATTACTTAGGTGTTGTGAGGAATGTTTCCTCCAGTGATGGGGAAACAGGAAGAAGGGTGAAAATCAATATAGTGATTTTCTAATGAGCTTGGCCTGATTAGTTTGGATGGTAGATGAAAATGTGATTACCCACCGCAGGTGATAGATGTGTGGCTGACCTATGGTGATACACGGAGCAGAGCGTCATTGATCTGTACATTGTTGCACTGACAGCCTCCAAAACAGCGGTTGTGAGGGGGAGCAACCGGAGCAACAGAGCTAAAGAAAAGATCTGTTAAATATTAACCCTGGTGTCTCCTTGCAGGGGCCTGGCAGCTGGAGAGGACAATGGGCAGAGGGGCTACATGTTGACCTTCGTCATCGCTTACCTCCGGGTGGGTCACTCTTCTGGCTTTTTCTCTGCCTGAACTGATGGGCAAGTGGGGCGGGCAGGGAGGTTGCAATTTGACAGCAGAGAGGATAGTGAGCAGCAATGAAAGGCAGCAGAATATGACCTCAGGAGGTCTTTGATTTGATCTGGACACAGTTGTTGTCAAGGCATTGAACAGCGGTTGAAGAGCACAGTAAATGCAGACGGAATTACAATATGAAGTTGACTTAGGTCATTCCTGTTAGAGGACTTTCTGATAATCATCAGCAAGAAGGGTGTTTAAATACACTTACACATGCTTTCTGCTGTCATTTTTTTTCCAATCTCAGAATTCAAAAATGCTTTCTCGGTGGCTCTGTATTTGAATGGTTTACACATTTGCCTCACAAGCAAAGGATTCCTGGTTTAATCCCGGGAGAAGTTACAGATCCCTTTGGGTTCCGTCAGGAAGTTCATCCAGTGGTTTTTAAATCTGCCAAACCAAACATACAGCACTACCTGCTGTGGCGACCCCTTTTGAATAAGAGAGCAGACGAAAGTAACTTCTATTCATAAAAATTTGCTTTCTGTAATGCAGGTGGGGAATTTTCCCATCCAGATTTCTCCTTGAGAAAGCAGAGGGCTTGGCGATGTAGATACTTAACCAAGTTTTTAATAGGCCTTTATATGAACACAAGTGCGGGACAAATAGCTACGCACATCCAACTATATATTCATATAATTGAAAGTTCTGAGTTTTGTCTCTACAGCTACCCACCTTCAGTCCAAAACCTAAACAAAGCAGCATCTTGTATTACTAGTTATTTATTTAATTATTCTTCAGATTCTGGATTTATTGGAGTAGCTTGCTCTGTTGAATGTAAGCCAGCAGTAAAACTTGCTTAACATAAAAAAAAAAAAAAAGCCATAAATATCCAGTGTTCAGCAACTGGATTTTTTTTCTTATTTCTCTTTCAAGACTGATTCAAGCAGTAAATCGTGGTTAGGCCTGTATAAAATATTTGTTAATTAACCTTCTGTTGATTGACACTGTTTCAGATCCAACTCGTAAAAATAAGAACCGGTGGTTTCAAAATAAGGTCATGAGCTGGGAGGATTTCTGCATAGTATGCTTGCTTTATCAGGTTACTACAGTGCACATAAAATGTGCTGAATCACATTAACATACCAGCCTGTTTATATATGTGCATTGTATTCCAACCAGGACTTAGGGTTGGACTACTTTGTGATTGGGGAGTCCTTTGAAACCTCGATGCCTTGGGACAGGTAAATACATTGATTTACTCGCCTCCCACAGATTCTGCCCTGAGAGTCCGCTGCCTTTATCCTGATCCTGGTTTTCCCCTCCTTTCTTTCCTTTTCTCTTTGCCTGTGTCTTTCACATTCACCTTCATGCCCGCCTTCTCCCCCTCATTAAATGACCCAGCGTTGGTGGAGCTTTTCCTCCTTAGAATATAAACTTACTATTACTGACATGCTCACACACACACACACACACACACACACACACACACACACACACACACACACACACTCATACACACATAGAGGACAAAGGTCTGTGACTGGGTTTTGAATATGTGCTATGAGACACACACTCATCTCACATCCGTGTGGTGTGATCTTCATTTTCTACATGTTTTCATTGTCCTGTTTTCTCACTCACACAACAAACAGGAGCACATGCAGCTCCTTGTTGTGTAATATGCCTGATGGGAGAGACCAAGAGATCAGGCAGTGAGGCGAGCATATGTGCCTGGCTCATTACCCAGCCGGCTCCCCATCCTCCACACTCCACGCACGACTGCAGATCCTTAGGACTGGCGGCCATTTCCACACCAGTGGGAATCTCTCTCACAATGGGTCTTCATGTTAGTCAGTCTGGTCTCTACCTCCTGCCTGGTCTCTTGCCTTTCTTTGAGTTTTTTTTTCTTTCTTTTATTGGGTTGTTATTTATATTTTTGCAGTTTGTGTGTTTTTAAAAACGCATCGCTATCGTGTTTTAAATACACAAACATCAAATTGGACAAAAACATTGACCTTAGTTTAGACTGGTTTAGACCTTAGTTCTTTAAAGCTTTAATTTTTTTTTTTCCAGGGTTTTGGACATTTGCAGAAATGTAAAGGCACGCATTGTTCGAGAGTGTAAAGACAAAGGAGTTCAGTTCCCACCATTATCCACATGCAGGTAATATTTAAAAACAGCAGTTATTATTTAGATTAAACCTGGGCACACACTGACCCAGGGAGTGTGTTCTTTGAAAATGTTTAATTTCAGTGCAGAAACGACACCTACGGTATATATTTCATGTTGTTCCTCATATGAAACCACAGTAATGTGCTGTGTGCTCCAATTTGTCCAAAGCCTATTAAAAATAGAACTCTTTAAAAACAGGTCACGCATACGTAAGGTCATAATTTTAAGGAGCCAAAGTAACTTATTAAACAAGCAGGATGCTGTAGGTTTTAGCAGTTCTTATTTATTGTGCTAGCTGCGTGACAGAATATGTGGCAAAGACTAATATTATTATGAAAATCTGAACTGTAGTTTATTTTCAGTCAGTGCAACAGTTTAGGCCATTTATGCTATGTTATCACCACATTAATACTTTAAATGCTGTCCATACAGACGTGATCAAAACTATTCCCCCAATTAAATATTTTAATCAAGTTAGTCTTAATCAGAAACTACCTCGTGAAAAAACTGACCATCAGTTCTGACTTTTAGTGCTTGACAACAATTGATATTCAATCTTAAAGGCACATTTCAAACATAACCTTGGAAGTACTGAGGTGCATACCAAGTCTGACCCCTGTTGAGTTTGCAAGAGCCACAGAGACAATGCAGTCGGACATTGTGACAGACAGACGGCGAGCTGGTTGAGGAGCACCAGGCTGCTGCTCACAGATTGCGGACAGATTAGGCCTCAGCCTGATTATGCTACAGCCATTCATTTCCCGGCTGCAGTCTGTCACATGATTGATTTGTCCATTTAACCTCTAGAACAGTGAGTGTGCCAGGTGATGGGCCATGTCAAATGAACAAGGGCCCAGCACCCTGCTCCTCCAGAGGGAGCAAGGCCAGAGAGAGAGCATGCAAACTGGAGAAGTAGCGTTTTATTCACAATGCAAAGGTTATTGCACATTATTTTAGAAAAGCTGCATTCGGCAGTGTGGAAAAACCAAACACGCACTACGATGTCAGTTGAATCAGCCCGCCTGCATCATACCTGCGGTGGAAGTGTGGCTCAGTTGATTCAGTAAAAGGATTTGCTAGCCATTTAATATCTGATAATGTTCTGTTATTAAAGGCAACAGTGCTTCCACGGTGCCTCCGCTTTCTGCTAACCATGAAAGAAATTGAGGTCAGAGGTTCACTGGGGAAAACCAAACCTCCCACTGCACTTTGTCTTCCAATTCCAATAGGACAGAATCGTTTATTGTATGTAAAATGGAGCAACTTGTCCAAAAATTACTCTTCAGATGTATGTAAATGAGATTTTCGGGGAAACAGCAGAAAGAGAAACATTGAGGGGGTTTTTCTGCTCATTTGAATGAGTTTCCTGTTTGTGCAGGGTGACTCAGACGTATGATGCTGGTGCCTGTGTCTACTTTTACTTTGCCTTCAACTACAGAGGACTCAGTGATCCAATACACGTGTATGAACAAGTGGAGGTGGGTCCAATTTTTTTTTCTCAACATCATGAAACAAACTATTAAACAAATGAGTCCTAATTGCATTTGATGTGGTACCCTGTTGAATCTCCAACACCCAACAGAACAAATGTCAAAATTATGCATAATGTATAAAGTGAGTGTTTTTTTTTCTTTTCTTTACTCCTCTCTCTCTTCACAGCATGCAGCTAGAGAGGAGATCCTTGCCAATGGAGGGAGTCTGTCACATCACCATGGAGGTACTCAGAGCTGAGAATTTTCTGCTTAAAATATAGAGGCTGTTTTCTCAAACTGCAGAATGCAAGTGCACATAAATCACAAAAGGCACAGTGATGTCATATTTGGACCCTCTTTTAGGCTGCAATTGAAAGAGTTTTGTACTGAATTGCGATGACAGCATGGTGAGCCTACCCCTGCAGCCCTTCTATGCTGGCAAGCTGGCAGCCAGTCGTGCTGTAAATGTGCATTTGGTCGTGGATCTTTCATCGCTTCCTTCACATTTCCAAAATCTGTTCCTGCAGCTCAGATGAATGACTCTGACTCGGCTATTTGTTCATTTCAGCAGTGACCAAATGAAACGTGAGCAGGGGAGGGCGGCAAAACAACTCTCCTGGCCCCATCAGGGCTAACCGAAACGGCTGCCTTATCTATATTGCCATCCGCCTCGCTGTTTTCATACATCACTTGAGGCTATTCATCACACCTGTCAAAAACAGTATGCAGTGAATCAGCTGCGATATTAAATCACCATTTTTCCAGAAGGCGGGGACGGGTTCAAAATTAAAAGATTGCTAATAAAAAGGAGGCAGCGGGCCGGGGTAAATGATGCCGCTGTTATCGCTGGCTGTATACTGACCTCCAAACGGTGGCCCGGCCACCCCGAGCGGCACAGGGAGGTGAGGGTGGGGGGGGGGTGCGAGGAGGGGATATTGATGCAGCTCCTGTGTACGAGGCCCATTCTGTAATTGTGATTAATAACAGTGGGGCTCGCTATCTGGGTGCAGACAGGACGGTTTGTCTGCCCACAATCAGCGCTTGACAAATGGAGCTAGTTTCTCTGGGTTTGGTGTATCAAACAAAACAGATGTAGTCAAGGATGGTGAGGTGGGAGGCCAGTGGAGAAAATATACATTTTTTTTGTGGCCCTGTATTTACAGCAGGTCGGTGTTGTGCTGTGTTGGTGTATGAAAGGGAATCTCTGCATGTGGATCGCTCTGACCCCTTTCTCTGCAGGACCTAATACTCAGCCAACAGCACTGTGTGTTGACTACTCTCCAGGACAAAAACATTTTTAACCTAAAGGAGTCAGATTTCTGAAACTGACTTTAAAAACATGGTAAATGTTTAAATATTAACCAGTTCTTAAAGAGAGAATACTGGGAGAAATGTCCTGTTTAACTAGGTCAGTAGTGTTGCAGCGGTGAAGAGTTGTTGAACATCCATCACTAGGAGAATCGTCCATCTATCAACCCTGCACCGCAGCTTCCCACCTAATACTCCAGCTTGGTCATATCACAGGATTGCAGGGCCACTGCCTTACCCTGTCTGTCATGTCCTGACCCCCATTTGTTAGAGAAACCCCATGAGAGCGGGAGCAGGGTGGGGAAGGGGATGAGGCTCAACCCAGCTTCTTCTCTGTATGAAGGCCACTGCAGGGTGCCCAACATCTTCACCTCACCTTGTGGCTTTTTATGGAGCTTCTCTCTCACCTACTCTGCTCACTGGAGTACCACTCAGGTCACTGCACTGAAGAGATAAAAAAAAAAAAATGACCTGATTTAGTGAAGTTCCCCATTTGCCATTCGCCCTGAACTTCCCCAGGCTTTTCCACATGGGAGAAATGTCAGTTCTTTGATATTTTTTTCTTTCTTTTTTTTTGGGGGGGGGGGATTTCTAAAATAGCTACCTGCACTTCGTTGCATGTCTCAGCTGCACACACCAAGCCTGGTGAGATTGATTGCAATAGCAAGCAAAAAAGAGAGAATATGACAAGATAGATGTGTAAATTATCACAGTGATGGAGGCAATGATGCAGTCCCAGCACCTTCTGTTTTCACTCCTATTCCTGAGAGGAGGGAGGGATGGAGGTGGAACAAGGGGAAAGAAGTGGGGAGGTGGAGGTGGTGGTAGAGAGCATGGTACTTTCTTAGTTATTGGGCAGCAGCTGATTGGTCCCCATGTCACCATCTGGAGATTTGTGTGATATCAGAGTCCCTAGTGACCCTGCTGTCTGCCCTGTTTTGTCAGGAGACGGGCCTCGCTAGCCTCATGGCTGATCCCCATCTGGGTTTCCTGGCTGGATTCTGATAACATAGCGCTGCAGTGTGTCAGGGTGGCCCCTTTCTCTCATCATACCCTGGGAGCATGGGGCTCTTTTCCTACTGGTCCAGAGAGAATTATGCAGAGTGGGAAAGGAAGGCATGCAAACACTCCTTTTTTTTTCCTCTCCCCCCCCCCCAACGTTTAAATCTTATCTCAAGTGATTGCACTGCTGGTTTCAAGTGTTTACCCAGAGAGAAGCACCTGTTCTGAGCAGCTCTGTTCTCAAATCTATCTTGTTGAGTTTTGGATTATAGATATGGGGTGGGGTTTATTTTGTTTGTTTTGTTTTTTTTAAGTGGCATGACTTCAAAAGTTAAAATTTACCTGCTTCTCATTGCTGATATTTCTGTTGCTTTCTGAACTGTTATTAAAGGCTGACTTTTGTGTCGGTCATTTCATTTTCTGTTTTTTTTTTTCTCTACGAAAGAAGCCGCTTTCCTTTTCGGTCTTTTTAGTTCTAATTATCAGAGTCTGATAATGGCTTTTTAAACTGATTTTGCAGGTGTTAAAGCTACAGCAGTTACCGAAATGATAATTATCGTTGCCATTATTATCTCGTGTGGATCAGTGTGTTACTCTAAAGAATTTTGGAAGATTTTTGTCAGTTTCCCAAATCCCACATTATCCCAAAAATATTCATTACACTGATGGACAACAGAGAAAAGCTGAAACCCTCACACTCCCCTTTCTGTGACTTCTTCTTTACACCACTTTATATAGAATTATGAAAACACCAAAATGTCAGTTGTGTCCATCCCCAGTAGCACCACTCTCATCCTCCTTTTATTGCCAAATATATTTTTTTTAAAAAGAAAAAGAACTGCTTTAACTTAGTTCAGTTTGCTGTTAAATTTAAAAAGTTGCTGGCTCTAATCTCTAGGACCTTGTCAGGTCCAAATGCTGTGGAGTATGTCGGACTGGACAGCTGGAAAAGTAATGGGCACCCTCACTGGGCTTCATGCCGAAGGCAGTCTCACTCCTCAGGTTGGGGGTTTGGACGAAGACGAGGGGAGACCGTGAGGAGCGGCTGAAAGCCAAAATCCCGCTGACAGAGGGCCATTGTGTTGGTGCTCCACAGTTGGCTGTGGCACCCTAATGATGATCAGGCCAGTGTCGGGGCACAGAGCGACGTGCAAGACAACGAAGCACAACACCCTCGCAGGTCATCTGGAGGAGCGCGCTCGTTGGCACAATGAGACAGAAACACACACAGAAAACGCCCCTGTGACTCTGGAGGGAGGGAATTGGAGGGGAGTGGTGGCTCAAAAAGTGAGGGAGCCGGGGACGGCCTGCTCCAGCCGCCAGCCGGCCCCTCCTCTGGGAACACACAGAGCCTAATGAGTTTGATAGTCTGCTGAGCTCCATAAATCATGCCATGCAAAACATTTCTCCTCTCTGAATAAAAGCATTTATCACCCTCTGTTTATTCACTCACTCTCACAAGATTGATTGGCTCCCAGCAGCCTGCTGAGCAATCAGCCGTGCCGATTCCTCTATTTCTCCCCCTCGGTCGTCTTCCTTGGTTTATTTATTTATTTCTCTTCTCTGTCATTCAGTGGGGAAACTTCGGAAGGAGTGGATGAGAGAGACCATCTCCAATGTCGGCATGGGGATGCTCAAATCTGTCAAGGACTACGTGGACCCAAATAACATCTTTGGCAACAGAAACCTCCTCTAATTTAACACTTCTGTCCATCTTTAGTTAACCTTTTTCTAAAAACATATTGTGCATTTTGCATTAATAGATACTAAATGTGAATTTAAAATGGACACAGATCTTTGTCTTCTCCATCAAACGTGTCATTCAGTGCCATTTAATGATTCACCCAAACTTTTTCTCGCTTTCAGTTTATGTTGCACTTAATCTGCTGTAACAATCATTGTCGTCTATGTTGAGGCTCATTTTTACTCTCATCCTCCTAAGCCACAACTGTGATGCAAAAAAAAATCTTGATTTTGATTTTTTTTTTTTTTGGTTCACATTTGCTTTTGTTTAACTGCTAAAAATCCTTGCCAACATAGCAGAAACAGTTTGTCTTCATGTTCCTCTCATGTGTGTGTCTGTGTGTCTGAAGCTCTGTGCCTTTCTAAAGCTTTTGTCTGCCTTCCCCTCTCCTATTACACAAGTGTGTACAGTGAAGTCCCTTTGTGAAGGAAAACAGACTTTGACATGAAGGTTGTCAGTGTCTCCTGTTCATCTTTTCATGCCCTCCTGCCTTCTGTTGCACTGACCAGTTGCCATAAGAGACTAGTTTCTGGTGTGCATGCATGCGTGCGTGTGCCACTGGTGATGAACTTTTTCAAGTTAAATGAGATCTACTGTGCTCATATCTAGCTCCACCTTTCTATTCTTGGAATCTACTAGTGGTAGAGTAGCTCTGCACGATTCACAGGTCACAATAATCCTTATTTATCTTATACTGGGCCTTTGTGTAGCCCCTCAGTTCATCTCAGCCGGCTCTCTTCTAATTGGCTGCCACACACAAGCAGGTGGGTGGAGTTGCTGTTATGACAACATAATCACAATAACCCAGCCATAAGAGCAAATGAGGAAAAAACATAATGGGTCTTCTCAAGTCCTTCTCCTGCACCATCAAAAGTTCCCCACCTGTAGAGGAACGGTATGATTACAAAGACGGATATTTCCTTTGTGTTTAGTTTTTTGCACTGAAAGCATTAACCTCGCATAGTTTGTTACTGAGTAAGTGAAGTGGGGGGGTGGGGTAAAAAAATCAAATAAAAAGCCATTTCGATCATTTGAAGTGTAGGGCCTCTGGATTCTGGTGCTCACATTGTACCAAAGACTCAACTCATCAGATCATGCGAACATACTGTACACGTGTTTGATGTCATGACAACTTACTGCAAAGTTTAACTGTATTTTTTAATTAGCATATGCAAAGATAACCGTCTTAAGAGCTCTAAAATGTACATATGTTTGATTTATTAAATGTGCTAAATCTTTCTATTAAATGCTTAAACACTTTTTTTTTCCTGCCATGTTATTGTATAATTTGTGTTCCCCCCCCCTGAAATTATTCAGCTTGTCAAACAGTTGAATAGTGTATTGTGTAAAAGGTTTTTGGAACAGATACTGTAATGTACCACACTTTGATATGGACTTGGCATTCATGTTGAAGTAAGGTTCATCTTTCCATTTTAAACTGTGTATGATATTTTCCAGGACCCGTATGTGCATTTAGGTCAAAAGAATCCCCCCAAAGTAAAAAGATTTGTCCGGGATCCCCTCATCTGACTTTTTACCCCTTGTGTCAAAAAAAAAAGAAAAATGTGCGAGAGCTTTTTGAATGTTATGGCTGTACCCTTTTTTGGTCAATTTTCCACTTCTCTTGACAGCATAGTAACTTCTAAGTATGTTTTGTCAATGCTGTTTGTGCAATAAATTAAAGAAAAACTTCCCAGTTGTGAATTAAAAAAAAAAACAAGTTACTTTTTGTACGCAACATTGTTGCAAGAGCAGAAAACTCTTTTCTCATACATCTTAAATTTAGCTCTTCAGTTGTAGTCTTTATTTATGCCGTCAGGCAGTGTTAGGAAGGTCAGCGAGAGCCTGAGAGCAGTTTTATTTTTTTGTTTGTTTGCTCAGCCTTTACCTGCACCATACAGAGCTCAAGGTAAAACAGCAGAGTTTAACAGAGCCTGTCTTCTGCTTCCTGACAGGCTTTTTTTTCTCCTTTCTATCTACACACAGGCTCATTTGGGAGTCATCTTCACCCACACAGCCACCCACACACACTGCTGGCTGACGTCAGCACCATCAACAGCAATAGAGCTCAGCCTTGAACTGTGAAATACACTGCAGCTTTCACAGGCTCATAGTCTTAATAGCCAAGATTGTGTGAATGGATACATCAGATAGAAGACACGAGGGATCAACAGTATAATTAAATTTATGACTTGACTGTCATATTTCCTGATATTAGATTTATATATTTTGCAGCTAATTGCTATCTTTTCACTAACATATTTATGTCTTTGTAACCTGACTAGTCTAATGTGTGTTGGGCAATTTCTGCTCTGCACAAATTCAAATATTTCTCAATGAAACGCTCTATCGACTGAATTTCATTGAGAGATAGTTTGTGTGTGAAGATACTTTTGTCCACATGAGGTCAGCACTGCACTGGGAGAAATCACAAAAAAAAAAAGGCAGAGTGCATTGGGGGAGAAAAATGTAAATGTTAGTTCTCCAGGTTTTTTGAAGGACAAAGAGGTACGGATTCTGCGGAGGCCAATCCATCACTGAAAGTGCTCCATTGTGTGTTTTACTACCCAGATAGGCTTTTACTGTATTAGCAGTGTGTTTCAGATTATTGTCATGCTAAAAAAAGAAGAAGAAGAAACCGCTGTCAATCAGTTGCTTGATAGATTATATTGGTGGATCAGCATCTGGCCGTGCTTTTCTATATTCTAATTTCATCAGTTTTGACAAGATCCCCAACACCACTAGCTGAGGTGCAGCCCCAAACCATGACAAAGACTCCCACCCTTCCACTGAGACCATTTCTGATGAGGCATAACAGTAGAGCAAAAGATGGATCAACTGAAGGGTCAGATGCATCTCTTAGGTCCTGTGTCAGGTCTTTTCTGGATTTCTTAAACACATGACTTTCAGATACTGTTCATCTGCTATAAATATTTTTTTTAGACCTGCCACTTCTTTGTTTGCCGTCCACTTGTCCAGTTTCCTCAAAGTCTTTAAGGACACTGCACACCGTGCTGATATATGCTAGATTTTTGGCTAAAACCTTGTTGGGAATCATCTTGTTGGTGCAGAAATAAAATTTTGTGCCTGTGAAAGTGTGTTTTTGTTATTTGGTATTTTTCAGAGATTCAACTAAAGACATGGCTGCAAATTATGTGTTTTTACAACAGGCTGCTAGTAACACAGTGCCTGAAGACATAATCTGAAATTGGTTCTTTGCTAAGTTGTCTGTTATGTGTAGACATAAATCAGTTCATCCCGTGAGTCAGTTTATAAGTTAACTGGCCTTAAAAACCAGCAAAAAATTTCTTGGAAAATGGTATTGTACAAGAACTGGACTGAAAATGAGTGAAAAAAGCAGCTAATGTCCCCCCAAAAATTAGAAAACCTTCAGAAAGCCTGGATAACTACTGCTCAAACTTACATAAGAATATGTCATTACAATTAAAAGTCAGTTGAAATCTTCTTGAATTATTAATCACTAGAAAGGACCTATAAAGAAGAAACCGTATGTTTGTGACTCTTGTACACTGCTCAAAGCAATTAAAGGAACACTTTGAAAACACATCAGATTTCAATGAAAAAAAATCATGCTGAATTTCTACACTGATATGGACTGGGTAATGTGTTAGGAACGAAAAGGTGATGGAAATTAAAATTATCAACATACAGAGTGCTAAATTCAAAGATGTGTGAAAACCCAAGTGAAAAAATGATGTGGCAGGCTAGTCCATTTTGATGAAATTTCATTGCAGCAACTCAAAATGGTACTCAGTAATTTGTATGTCCCCACCTACTTGTATGCATGCCTGACAATGTTGGGGCATGCTCCTAATAAGATGATTGATCGTGACCTGACGATCTCTTCCCAGATCTGGACCTTCCAGGACTGCCTGTGTACTCTCACCACATTTGGCCACGCACTGTCATGCCCCAGGAGGAACCCATGACCCACTGCACCAGTGTAGGGTCTGACATTGGGTCCAAGGATTTCATCTCGATACCTAACGGCAGCTTGATTACCGTTACCTAGCCTGTAGAGGTCTGTGTGTCCCTCCGTGGATATACCTCCCCAGACCATCACTGACCCACCACCAAATGGGTCATCACAAACAATGTTACAGGCAGTATAATGTTCTCCGCAGCTTCTCCAGACCCTTTCACATCTGTCAATTGTGAACTTGCTCTCATCTGTGAAAAGCACAAGGCACCAAGGATGGACTTTCCAATTCTGCTATTCTATAGCAAATGCCAATCAGGCTCCACAGTGGTGGGCAGTGAGCACAGGGCCCACTAGAGGACATCGGATCCTCAGGCCACCCTCATGAAGTCTGTTTCTAATTGTTTGGTTAGACATTCACACCAGTGGCCTGCTGGAGGTCATTTTGTAGGCCTCTGGCAATGCTCATCCTGCTCCTCCTTACACATAGGAGCAGATACCTGTCCTGCTGATGTGTTAAGGATCTTCTACAGCCCTGTCCAGTTCTCCTACAGTAACTTCCTGTCTCTTGGAATCTCCTCCATGCTCTTGAGACTGTGTTGGGAGACAAAGCAAAATTTCTGGCAATGGCACGTATTGATGTGCTGTCCTGGAGGAGTTGGACTACCTGTGCAACCTCTGTAAGGTCCAGGTATCACCTCATGCTACCAGTAGTGACACTGACCCTAGCTGAATGCAAAATTAGTGAAAAAACATAAAAGATGAGGAAGGGAAAATGTCAGAGGCCTCAACCTGTAAAACCATTCCTGTTTTAGGGGTTGTCTCATTGTTCCCCTCTAGTGCACCTGCGGTTAATTTCATTAACACCAAAGCAGCTGAAGCTGATTAATAACCCCCTCTGCTACTTAACTGATCAGATCAATATCCCAAAGGTTTAATTGATTTGATGCTATACTCTGATTAACAAGTGTTCCTTTAATTATTACCAAATTATGACAGATGATACATTAATGTAGAAAAAGCATTCCACTGCATTTTGTTGGGTAGTATATAAAAATTAATCTTTTAAAATTAGTTAACTAAAGATGTCTTCATTGTACTTCAGTATAAAATGGGGGGAAAATGAAGAATAAACATCTGAAATATGTACTTGATTACAGAAGATCAGCTTCAAAATGGACCACCACAATGGAGTTTGATGTCAGAGTAAACCAGAGCACATGTAGCAGCAGTTTTTATTTAAACTCTCGACAGAAACATTTGCACATTTGTCTTTCCATGCCTTAGGTTTCTTTCAGTTTAGCCTGCCACGAACAAATCCAGAGTCCAAACTGGGAGAGGAAAGAAGAAACACAAAAAGCACGTTACACTGCGGAGAAGATGAGTAGAGTTAGCCATGTCCGGAGACCTAATTGGAAAATAGAACAGTGATATTCATAGGTAAATCACGTAACATGATGCAATAGAATTTAAGTCATGCATTTCCCATGAGATAAAGTGTTTACTGATGAAAATACGAGGTATTTCTTGGCTCACTTGTTTGCTACATCCTTAGCAAGTGTTGACTTTAATACTGCATAAAGACATGCAATTAAAAAAAGAAAATCTGGTTGACTTCAATTTAGCTCTTCAACTAAAATACAGAGCACACAGATCCATGCCACACAATGTGCACAGTCACATTTTTTAAACTCCAATTAACAAAAGCTACAACACAATTCATAAGGCAAACCCCCACCCCAAAATAAAAATGATTATACTTTTGATAATAATTTAAATAATATGAAATTTAAAGCCCAACAAATATGGCAAATGCTGGCTTCTTACAGATACATGAGTAGAGTTTATTTGTTTTCCTTTTATATGCTGATATGATTTATTTCAATGTCTTTTCAGAACATAATTGATAAAAAGATGTTTGGGGTAATTTAGAAATGGTGTTATCACATAGTTTGTCCAGCAGGGCGGCTCCAACACCATTGTTTAGAAATCTCTCTGGACTGTGCAGCTGCACAAGCAGAGCACACATCTCAGCTAAGCACAAGGTGGTGTGGAGTCTTCGACCATATATAAAAGACAGATGCAGAAGTGCCTTGAATAACCAGCAGGGAGGCAAATCCAAATCTCCTCAACAGGTGGGGAAAATCTCAACTTTGCACGAATGAACATCATCACATATACAGTGATTATTAACACCTATATTAAAAAAATAAAACAAAAAATTTGTTTTAAATCCCAAATCTTTTGATTTTTGTATTCACCATCCCCTTGCGAATGCGATGTCACGTTCTCTGTTTGCGGTTCTTTTTTTCACGTCACATTCAATGAAGTATTTGAAAAAGCACCGCAGGCCTGGCCTAGTATTAAATAAATCGTACAGTTCAGTTTGTAAAGTAAAAGCATTGTTGGAGTCTGAAAGGAGGCTAAACCAGGGCGTGGTCATTGGAGGGTGACTTGTCAGTCACATGCTGTTAGCCAATGAGTGCTCAGTGCCTCTTGGTTTCACAGTCAGATCTGCCTCTTGCACATCATTTCTGCCTAAAACACTCAAGGCTTTAAAACAGGAAGTCACTAACTAATGGATGGCTCAATGAGGGCTACGTCCATCTTTTATATACAGACTAAGTGTGGAGTCCAGTGGGATTCTCAGTATATCAATGATGGAAATTTTTACTTCCTCATTACTCATATAGGTCCCAAAAAATACAGTAATGAATGGGCTCTAAACTAAATAAAAGTATTTGACTACATGTCAGGTTATTGTCTGCAGTTGGTAGCATTTGTGAACTTCAGAAAAGGCTGAGATTTAGATTAAAACATTTCATATTTTAAGAAATACCCTTAACTGCTACAAACAGGTTTGCTGAGCTTAGCATAAAGACAATAAAAAAGGATAAACAGCCGCACTCCTGCTTTCCCATGTTTGTAGTTTTTATGCTAATCTAAGCTCTAATCATCTGCTGGATGAAGCCTTCGATTCAATAATCATGAGTGCTAAGGATCTTCTGATCAAACTGATTGGCCATTAGCAAAAAAAACCCCAAACAAACAAAAAAGGGCTAGTTCTTAAAATGTCCAACCATGGCTTTTGATATTAAATAATATTTTATTTTAGGTAATGTGATATCAGAACAGCTTCATCAAGGCACATTGTGTGTGTGTGTGTGAGTGTGTGTGTGCGCGCGCACGCCCAGCATTTATAAAACTGGGCAAAAATATATTTCTGTTTATGGGGGTCAAGACGTTAACTTCAGTCATTGGTTTTATGGCAAAAAATACACCATGGTTCAACATGGATTTCCATACTATCTAAGAGCCTCAGCAAGGAGTCCATGCATTTTTCATTAGGATCCTAAAACAAGGCACAGGAAGAGAGGGAGTGGGAATTCAATTTGCATTGCAAGCACTGTCACAGGTCCTCGTTTTTCCTACATCCCTTTAGGCCGTTAGAAATTCTACACCCACATTACAATCAAAACCAGTCCTTATTCTTTTCAATAACTTAATAGCCTATTTACAGATTTACAAAATAAATAAATAAATCTTTTACTCTGGACAGAAAAGTGAGCAGTAAGGGGGTGCCAAAAGCAAAACAAACCACAGCAGAGACAAACATTCCTCTCCTATTTTCTCCATGCCTTTGCTGAAAATCTGTACACCGCCATGGAAAAGTTGGTGTTGGCTCACTAGCTGACATGTTGACACAGTGGTTTGAGTTTCCTTTCTGACATGGTGTCATCAGTTGATTTGTGGCTGCTCCGACAAGCTTGCCAAACACAGCTCTGTCACCCTTCAGCACGGGGAATCTGAAGGCAGCAGAAAAACCTCTATGATAGTGCCACACTCAAGTCTGAAGCTCATCTCTAGTAGCAAAAAGCAATCAGGAGCAGAGCCCAAGAATCTCTCCATGCACTGCACTTCCTCTTTTGCAGGCTGCATTTAGGAGGAAATAAGCCTAGGAAACCAGCTCAGAAGCTCAGCAGCAGAAGCTAACTAGTTGCTTTAGATGGTGATCCATCAGCACTGCCACTGCAGCAGGGTGTGCTGCCAGTTTTGGCCACAGTGCAGCCACTGGTTTCTGTGCTGTCACCGCTGCAGGGGCTCGCGGGTGCAGAAACACTCTGGCCACGTTGTCTCTTCCTGTTCAGTTCCTCCCAGTTGGCCCTGTTAGCTTTGATCATGTCAAGCATTGGCTGAAGTTTAGGATTCAACTTGACCAGAGTCTAGAGAGAAAGATGGAGAAAAAAAGGAATTAGCACTTACAGTAGGCTACATGTGTTTGCAACTGCAAGATAATGCTAAAAACAAATGCCACTTTTGCAGGATTAAAGGGTTAAATGCAATACATAAAGGACAAAACACCACCAGTAAAAAAATAAATAAATAAAAATAGTTCTTTCAGTATACAGCTGAGAATGATGGGAAAGTTCTTAGTTTGGTCCTGATTCAAAGATTTGGACAAATTAAAAAAAAAAAAAATTAAAAAAAGAAGAAGCACTTGACCCAGCAATTAATCTTCTGTTGCTTATGTGGATTCAGGTCACAGGGGCAGCAGTCTAAGAAGAGAAACTCAGACCTCTCTCTCCCCACCCCACCCCTCCTTCAACTCATCTGGGGAAACACCACGGCATTCCCAAGCCAGCTGAGAGATATAAGCTCTCCGCCATGTTCTTGGTCTGCCCCCAGGGACTCCTCTCCTCAAAGGCATCTAGCAGGCATCCTGATCAGATTCCTGAAACACCATCAACTGGATCCTTTCGATGTGGATGAGTAGCAGCTCTACTCTCAGTCCCTCCTGGATGACCAAGCTCCCCACCTCTAAGGCAGAGCCCAGCCACTCTTCAAAGGAATCACATTTCCTAAATCTCAAAAAGTAGAATATTGGAATATTGAATATCAGATATATTGGTGTACTGTTGCTAGCTTCCAATATTGTTTTGATATAGAATAACATCTTTTTATTCTGCTTGTGTTATACAAAACCAGTGCTTTGTATGCAGTTGCAGTCTTTTATTTTGCACAACAGCCAGAACTTTTTTTTTCCATCTAGATACTTAAAAATAGTATATTCGTTTAAACTGGCTCAGACTGGGGCTAGAGAAGCTGCACATTATTCATTAAATGCATTATATGGGCAAACAAATGAAACAATACAGAGGGAACACCTGACTACAATAACAGCAACACACAGCCAGTTCATAGCTGCAGTCCATTAAATGGCTGGTTTCTAAAGATTAGAAGCACATGTATGACTGAGATTAGTTGCCTTTGTCATTTTTCTGCACTGAGCTGCTTGTGGCAATGTAGTCAGAGCTGTCACCCACTGTTTAATAAATTACCTGCAAGACAGGACTCTGTTTTTCTAACATTGTCTACTGGGTGTCCAGGGCAGTCAGCCAGCGTAATTAGTTATTATTTCATTAATCTCTTTTTTGATGCAGAACTTTAACAATTGGATATATCTCCAACTCACAAAGCAAGATTGTTTTTTTTGTTGTTTTTTTTTGTTTTTTACATTTATATGCCAGTCATATGGGAAAAATTTGTAAAAACTGTTAGTGTTTAGCCTTAATACTGTACGCTGACACTAGGGTTTATTCTAAGCAAGGGAAGCAGGGGATATTAACTAAGTGAGCTTTAAATGAAGGTGGCCAATTTGAGATGCATTTACAAACAAAGGCTGCATTCACTATATCAACATTTAACACATTAGTGTAGGTGGTTGAGTAGAAAAGAGCTCTGTGGAGTGGCCAAGTTCAGATACTGTTTACTTTATTAGAAAACAGCCGTGTGCCCACTTTTAATCATGCAGAATTCATAATATATGCTCTAATATGACTCGGTAATTCTTTAAATGTATTTGCTGTGTGCTGCTGAATAAGAAGCAGTTCTCCTCTGATGCTGAGCAACATTAGAGGACTAGGTTTTGGTTTTGCTCAAATTTAATCTTAATATAATATAATATAATAATTTTTCTCGGTGGCTCAGCTTCTCAAAATGTGATGCAGCTGTTGACTTTGACTGTTAAGGCTCACAATGGGCCTTTGGGGTGTGACTTCAAACAGAAACACAACTGGTCTGCAGACAGAAAAGTCAAAAAGCCCTTGTGATTTACATCTATCTGATCAACAAACGTATTGATACTTGAGTAAATGAAACCCGAATTAACACCTGCCTTTCTCTCTGAGATGCAGAATGTGTGGCCACTGACTTCAACTTCTACTTCAAGTCCTATTTCAGCCAAAATGTCTCTTTAGGATTTCACCTTTAATTGATGTCATAAAAATCCACGAGTAGAAACTGAGTGTTTACAGTGTTTGGAGCCTGGAGGCAGGGTACACCAGGACAGGTCGCCAGCCTTTCTCAGTGTGCCACACCACTGCACCACCATCAGCAACTGTTGATACACGGCAGGATGAGGATCCATATTTTCATGTTGTTTACACCGAACTCTGACCCTAACATTTGAATGTTGCAGCAGAAACTGACACTCTATCAGACCAGGAGACACACACACACACTATACACACACACACACACACACACAGATATATATATATATATATATATATATATATATATATATATATATATATATATATATATATATATATATATATATATATATATATATGTATATATATGACTTTTAATCCTTTGTCTCACAGCAACTGCATGTACCCCACATAAGGCAGTCATTTTTAGATATTCTACAAAATCTGAGTTCAGATTAAATTTGTCTCATCTGCAAAACGAGGGGGGTTTTCTGGAGAAACACATTTTTCTCTCTTTCCATGTAGTATAAAACTTCTGTGGCACATCCTCACTGGTCTGCACAGTTTCATTATTCCACTAAGGAAAACTCAAAAGAGAAGAGAGAGAGACTGTCATATGGTGGGGTATGAAGATGGAAGGTTATATAATGGAGGATTAATATTCCAGAAAGTAGCGAGTCACCACTAGGAGAAGGAGATCAGCGAGATCAAGAACGAGATCTCTTCCGCCCACGGATAAAACCCCTGCTGCCTCTGAACTTCCTCTGTTCTCCCCTTTGCAAGTTTAATTGGCAGCAGCATGATCGTGAGCTCCATATCTGCATTCTCCAAACATCAGCTTTTTACATGAGGCAGAGTGGAGACAACCCTCCCCCATGCAGACAACACACACAGCTTTGATGCTTTTTATCTACACTTCCCTGACAGTAACAATGGCGTAACCAGAGCCTGGCAAAAATGAGTCTGCTCTAACTTTTGACACTGATCCTGGGTTAATTCGGTAGATGCAAGGATGATCTACGGTTTGTTTTCTTCTCATGATGACTAAGAGTAATGTGTGCAGGATGTGTAGTTTAACAGCAGGAAAAGCAGAGGAAAAGGCCTGGTGCTGTAAAAATGAATGATTGTTTTTATCCTTGATTCCTTTAACAACTCTTCTTCTGTCTGACTTTCATGAATTTAACTCCAGCATGTCTCATCTTTTAACAGACCTGATCTCACCAGTAAGTCAGCCTTTTTCCTTCCTCCCACACAACCGCCGCTGCTGGCAGTGGGAGGGGCAGTGAGTCTCTGTTGATGTCATTCAGAAACACATGCACACACACATATTACTATACCAGCAAGGACACAGTATTGAGTTCCATTAGCTCCCTGAAAGATAACCACTATCTCTAACTCTGATCCTAATATTTGCTCAAGAAATATCTATAAATGACATCAGGGTTGGGTTTTTTTTGGTGTTTAAAGAAAAGCATGTGTCAGTCCTTGCTAATTTCATTACTTTGCAGTGAACCCCAATGCACACTGTCTTGCTGAGATGCTTCAACCCGACTTACATCACAGCTCCATTCACGCACTCGACTACCTCTCGCACTGAGGAAGTGCACACTCACTCTGCTATTCTCAAAAGAGCAGGATGCAACCTTGAAGTTGTTCCAGACCTTTCAATAAAAAAAAAAGCATTTCTTTTTCAGCAAGAAATCTGTTGCTGCATAGAAATCTGAATAGCTGTTGGTGACAGTTTCATTGCTGGCGTCAGTGGAGGACAATAACGGGCGAAGGACGGTGACTACTGATGTCAGAGGCGGATGTGTGACAAGCGGCGCACAATGAAGGCCAGAGAGCGTCGGATCTTCAGAGCATTACCTCGTACGGCGGAGAGCAGATTCCATCAATCCATTCCAGCTGAAGCCCTGGCAACTCATCCTTCCTGTTTCGGTCAAAAATGGCCTGAAACACAGAAGGCAGAATTTATTTACATCTATATCAGTGCTCACGCTGGAGGAACAAAAGCTACAAGTTAGGCTCACAGTCCCTAAAGTGCTGCTGTTCCTGCTTTTGTTAAAGAAAATTCTCAATCAGCTCTCAAGACAACTGAGTTTATTTTCTATTCCCCCTCATTCTTCTGCAGCCAGAATTTAAGAGCCTCCGCCGAGGCTGTGCTTCAGAGATAGTTACTGGGCTATGACTTAGAAGTTAATATTTAATTTCCAACACCCACACACAGAGCGGTAAAGGTTTGACACAAGCAGCAGACCTGAGGCTACTGAATTAGTTATTTCAGAGAGGAGGCAATGTGGCCTGGCTCGATTACTCAACAGCCATTAATTGCAGGCGGAAAGCTGTCTGTTTTCCCCTTTTAAGGACTTCCAACACATTTCAAGCTCAAAAACTCCTCAATCAAACAGACCGTGCTCTGTTGCTAATAAAAAATGGAAAAGAAAATGTATTTTCTAGTAAAGTTACATTACACCAAAATAGCCTGTATTTTGAGCTGAATGAATAAAGGGGTCAGTATTTGCTTTGAATGCGGGGGGGTGGGGTCTTCTCTTGCTTTAAAAATGACTGTAAATATGTCCGCAGTTTTCTTTTGGCACAAGTGAGTGGAGCTGTCAAGCTGACCATGTGCTTTTCTCACACTATGAGACACAAGCTCTCGCATTTCCTAAAAAGTCGGTATGTGCAGCAACTGCGGCGAAAATCTATCTTCAGCATCATCAGCTCTTAGAGGTCACAGAGGGGAGAGAAACTGCAAAAAGGCACAAAACCAAAGCTGGCTCAGTTTACTCACAGAGGGCGTGAGTTTCAGCTCCAATCTCTCTCTGTCGCCCTGCTCAAAGAACTCGCTCGTCACCAGCTCAGCCACCTGAAGAGAACGAATTCAATAAAGTGCTAATTTAGCCGACTAAGTGATTAATCGCCAATTACGCCTCAAGTGACTATATCTGTCAAAGAAAAGCAGCAGATTCTCACAATGTCTGAGCAGCAACTCCTTAAACATTTTTGCATGCTTGCTTCAAAATGCTTTAGATGATCATTTGATCATGAAAGTAGCTGCTGATTCTTTTTGTTGCTGCTCAGTCATATCAGTTCTACATGTATGGGTTTGAAATATAGCCATACTTATGTTGCCTGTGTTATATATGCACATGAGAGTTCGCACTGTATTTGTCACCTTTCGTGATATTTCCCAGGGCTTGGTAACAGCACCGAGATCACATGCTGTCATCATCATGGATCTGAGAAGACAAATTTATTTTAGGCAGCGTAAATCCAAATTCAATCTGATTTGAATGCATCCTTTAAAAAAAAAAGAAAAAAAAAAGCCAAAAGCATAGATTACCTGCACATGTCTCTATGTGCTTTCACATTCCAGTTGTACTCTCCATTGCTGACCAGCTCAAAGAACATGTTTCTATTCCTGAATGAAAACAAGAAATCTTCATATGCGCATGTAAGTTACATAAAAGCCACAAGGGGGCGGTGTTACCTAAAAGAAACCCATTGCAAGGTGTGCACAGATACAGGCTCTGTGGCTGTCTGTGTATTTCATTGTAAATTTGTCAGGGCACTGTGAACATCTCATTAACAGTTTAATAAGCAGTGTGTGTTTTATTTTTTGGGGGGGGTTTTGGGTTTTTTTTAGCAGAACATACTCAAAGTAAAGCGTGAGGTCTGTGGCCAGAATGGACTGTTTCAGCAGCTGCATGAGGTCGCTGTATTCTGTGGACGAGAGGTTGGAGAAGATGTTGTGACCCTGTGGAGACACACACACAGAGATAGCATGATAAAGAAAATGTATGCCACTTTTCTAAAAGCACACAAAGAACCTGGAATGGGAATATCTTACTAAAATGATTGCTCCATCTTAACATGTCCTGTCCAGTTAATTTTTTCTTTCAGGACAATAACGACTACTATTTTAGTCCCAAATATCAACTTCGAATAATACAATTTCATCTGGGCTTGCTCACATGTAGCCTTCAACAAAAGTTTGGATTAAACTTAGTTACCAGCTGCCAAAATAAGCATTTGTTGACTAGAGTGGTGACACACAGATCAAGGAACCTGCTGTTATTGTCTGGTCCCAGCCTTTTAAACTGCTGCTTCAGCTTTTTTGTGATTTAAAGAAAAAAAATTCCAGTCATTTTGTATTCTAGTACTAATAATACTGCTTCTACTGCTACTACTAACAGTAATAATACACACTCAAGCATTACTTTTGTGCAGTGCACAACATAACGCACTCATAATGGGAGAGGTCGAGCCAGTGGCCTGCCCACTACTTTCCGCTTAAATCCCAGAGTGTAATGTGTCCCAATTAAAAGGGAACTCCAACAATTTAAGACACAAAATCCTGTGTTCAGGTCTTAGGGGGGCTATTACATATGTGGAAAAACATATACAGGGCATTTTGTGGCTACCAGAGAGAACTTACTTTCTAGTTCAGTTTCATTTTACTAATATGGTTCCGAATATTACAGAGAGATAACCAGTGTTGTGTATGTCAGCACCAGAAAGAGCTAAAGAGTGGAGAAGTTTAAAAATCAGGCCCTCATCTCTGTTTGAAGTTTAAGATTTGAGGCTACATTGAACCCCTAACTCACCTAAATCTTTGACCAAATTGTCAGTTCATATGGAAATTAAAGCCATTTAAAACTACACCACTGTGAAGAGTTTCTATTTTATTGGGAGAGGTGAACAAGGGGAAAAAAAAGAGTGATTTTTCTTTTTTTTCTTTTTTTTTTTTGCAATGATGTGTCAAAATGTCATAATAAAGGGCCTATTTGCACAATGAAGCTGTAACGGTAGACAGAATAGTTATAATAAAAGTGATCACATTATATCCACTCTCCTCTAAAGGATGGTTTGTAATTAGCAAAGTTTTTTAAATGATGATCATCAACGTTTTTCTCTTCCACAACCTGAACTCTAAAATCTGTGCCAACGTGCTTGTAATTCCCTTCATCAGCTCATGGGTTCCTATGAAATATTGAACTGCATAACATCAGTAACACAAAGGACATCTCTCATTCTGTCACAACTGGAGCAGATGAAGGAGGGAGGCGACCGAAATAGAATGACTAGCGGGAACCGAGCGATACAAAGGAAGTGAGTGACGTTTAAAAGTTTACAATTTTATTAATGGTTTGTGCGGGCTGGCGGATTGAATTTGAGCTCTAGCTTCGACTTGAATTAGCCCCGCTGTTCATTTATATGCTAATGAACTAAGGACAACAGTAGTTCAACCCCAGTATCAACACACGCCATTATGATATTCCAAGCAAACATTTGTCAGCTTACCATGTTGTCAGCACCATGATAATGAAGCCTGTGGAAACTACCACTAAGCCTCGCCTCAGCTGCTGCCTCAAAACGTCTTCAATTACAACTTCACAAAATCCAGTCACCTGGTAAAATGTCTCTCTCAACCAATTACCACAGAATCCATCATCTCTGTAATTACACTGATTTGAGGGCAGCATCAGCTATCCGTTTATTCGCTCACGTGTAACAGACAATGCACACCACTTGGCTGCCTTCAAGCACTGTGAGTAGAAACTCCTTTTTTTTCTTTTTCTTTTTTTTTAATGAAAAATGGCCTTTAGCATTTTTTATTCATTTGGGCTGTCAGAGAGTAAAGAGCTACATTAGTTGCACAGATGTTTGACAGCAGTGAAACATATGATTTCTACACAGTTGAGTATTGTCATGGTAAAAGGTAGGAACAAGTCACATTACTTCAAGAGTGTGCTTTGACATTTTAGGTAGTGCACCTAAGAAGATCAGTACCCTTTCTGTTAATATAATAACACATCATCATCTGCTATCAGCAGGAAAACAGCCTGCATTTGTTCTGAAGTCTCTGTTGGTTGGCTGACACCCTTATAGTACCATGAAATCTCTAAACTCAGGCAACTTTTACTTTGAATAGAGCCATTTAAGTCATTTCCCCCTGTTTCTAGTTATTAGGTTAGGCTAACTGTCTACTGGCTGCAACTTTATGTGACTGGTGTAAATCTTTTAGTTCCCATGTAAACTCACTGTGAGAAAACAAGTTAGTAGACACTCACTGCTCTACCTCTCTTCTGACCTCCTCCACGCATACTGACAACAATTTGAACCAAAACTCTCAAATTGGGATTCATCATTCCATAAGACCCGTTGCCAATGATTTTCAGTCTAGTTCTTGTGTAACTGGTCATACCTCAGCCTTTTCTCCCTGTTTCCCTTCCTGAAGAATGGACTTCTTCAGTGAACGCTAGATGGATCGACTGAAGGTCCAGATCCATCTCCACTTGTCCAGCTGCCTAATATTTTAAGGACACACTGTGCACCATGCAGACATATGCCAACTTTTCAGCTAATAGCTCTTCGGCAAGTGCAAAAATACAGTTTTATCTAAAATACAATCTATTAATATTATTTTAATTTTGGTAAATATATTGGGCTTTCAGTACAATGAAAAGTAACACAAATCTGAGTATACAATGCACTGAAATATTACAGTGCTGTGAAAAAATTTGTTGGCTCATTTTGAATGCTTATCATTGCTCTGTATTACTAAGAAGTGCTTCTGTTTTTTGTTGTTTTTTTAGGGGGGGTTAAGTAAAAAACATAAACTTTCTCCAAGTCTCCAAGTGGGAAGGGTATCAAGGGCACAACAACTTGGTCGTAAAAGGTGTTTGAAATCACAAATTTAACATGCAGGGGTATGCACTGGCAAAACGTTTATGGTGACTGCATTGCAGCAGATGTAAGAACATAGCCTACCTCACTCTGCAGGATCATGACAGCATGGTTGAAGTGGTGGTGCTCCAGTGTAGCAGAGGTCCCATAAAGCAGAGCGAGAGCTGAGCCTGTCCTGCCAAACACACACACACACACACACACACACACACACACACACACACACACACACACACACACACACACACACACACGCACACACACACACACACACACGCACACACACACAAGCATGTAGCATATTGGGATCAAAAATGAGGGATAACATGATCAGGATTCAGCTCATGCTGAGAAGCTGATTGAGTCTGATGTGATTTCCTCACCAATTCTCTCTGCAACCTGTCATCAACTGTCACAACACAGAAAACAGCTTGAGAGTCATATCCTAAACTGCAGCACTGCAAACTGAGAGGTTTCACACTGAATATGATCATCATTTGATTTTGTCTCTAAAAAGAATACCCAAGAGAAGTGACACTGCTAAAAATGAGGATTTCAAATGTAAAATATCCCACATTTTAGCAATGTCCTCAAATTTGATTTAAAATGCATTATTAATCATTCATATTTGTGTATAATTCCCACAGTAAAAATGAACGTACATGGTAATGTAAGTTTTACAAATGTGTTCTTGGTCTGGATTAATAAACACTCACCAGCCAATTCATTAGGTATACCTTCCTAGTACCAGATTTGACTCCCTTTTGCCTTCAGAATTACTTTAATTCTTTGTGATATAGATTTAGCAAACATTCCTCAGAGATTTTGGTCCACACTGACATGAAAGTATCACACAGTTGCCCAGATTTTTTGGCTGTACACCACCACCAGACTGAACGGTTACAAGGCAGGATGGATCCACACTTTCATGTTGTTTATGACAAATTGTGACCCCGCCATCTAAAAGGCACCGAAGGATTTAGCCTCATCCGACCAGGTGATGTTTTTCCATTCTTCTGTTACCAATTATGGTAAGCCTGTGTTACCTGTGAGCTTCCATTCTAGATTCAGTGTTACAGTGGAGTCAGAAAGCAGCAGGAGTATACAGATACAATACGAAACATGTATCATTAGATAAAGTGTTTTATTTTTGGAGGGTTTTTCACTCTGTTCATTCATCCTTGTCAGCTGAGCAATGTCAGGCTTGTTACCTTTGGTCAGTTAAAGAGAGTATTTGTTACAGCTAATCTGTGTTACTGTGGGAACCTGTATTTATAGTAACACCAGCTTCATAATGATATTTCACTTGCCACCCTAATCTGATTTAGCACCAGCCAAAAGAATATATATATTCAAATTTTCTTGTGATTTAGAAAAATATTCATATTTGAATCTGATGCCAGCAACATGCTTGATTAAAGTTAAGGCACGGGGAAACAAATGGCTAAAAAAGTACAGGTGTTGGAGAAACACGTGCTGTCATCTGTCAAGGTCTTAAACATAGAAGGCCTTGCTTATTTCAGCAAAAGAATACTAAACCACATTCTTGAAGTATTACAATAACATGGATCCACAGTAAAGGCGTCGAACTGCTTAAGTGGCCTGCCTGCTGTGCACGGCTTGAATACGTTTGGTACATTATGAAAGTTAAAATACAATAAAGGAAACCCTAAATTGTTGAGCAGCTGAAATCCAATGTGAAAGAATGAAGGGAAAGCATTTCACCATCAAAACTGCTGTAACTGATCTCCTCTGCTGCTCTACATTTACAGAGTGTTCTTAAATTAAGAACTGCTCAAATGCAGTGATAAACAACCTTCCTTTTTTTAAACATGTTGCTGGCATTAAAAGGATAGAAGAGCAACATTTCATATATTTACATTTACAATGGAATTCCAACTTTTTGAAAATGGAGTTTCACTATAATAACCTTGATGAGAGCACAAAATACTAAGTAATTTACTAGATTTTTTTTTAACCTTCTAAACTAAATGCACCCAGAGTCAGGAGTGTTTACAGTCTCTTCGTTAAGCAGACGCTTATATAAGCCTTAAATAACTTCCCACTTGACTCTCAAGCTGATCTGGGCTGCGCTACTGCAGCCTTCTGCAGATGAAAACACATACCAGTGTGTAGATGGCAGTATGTTTCTGTGTGTGTGTGTGTGTGTGTGCGTGCGTGTGTGTGTGTGTGTGTGTGTGTGTGTGTGTGTGTGTGTGTGTGTGTGTGTGTGTGTGTGTCGTGTGTGTGTGTGTGTGTGCAGGAACTCTTACTTTGCCTGAAAAGCATTGTTGGTTCCCCTGTGGTCCAAGTCATGGCACACACAACCTACTATAAGGGCTAAGATCTCCACGTCTGTCAGAGTCTCCTGGAAACCTGCTGTCTGATTGGCACAGAGAATGGGAGGTAAATGAGAAAACACACACACACACATTGTGCACCAGAACTGCATCTATTATACTATAATTTTATGAAGCTGTAAGCAGTACATTGAATAAAAATGGAAAAAACAATAAAACCACAGCATCATCTAAAAAAAAAGAAAATAAAAGAAGAGGGGACTGCAGTAACACAGCCAAACAGTGAGATTTATGGCTTGGATGAATGGATTCTGGAGGCCATGTGCTGAGTGAGTCACTATAGGTCAAAGTGGGGATAGTGGCAAAGATAGCAAGGCCTTCAGCCTACTCATTAAAACACATGGGAGAAGAGCTGAGGGGTCCAGAGGAGCTTACACGCTACTATTTCTTTCCCCTCTGCCAATAATCAATTCACATGGGATGCCACGCATTAATGTTGTGCTTGATTAAGTGAACGCAGTGGCATTTTTATATGACTTTGTGTGCATGTCTGCATGTCTGTATGCATGTTTAAGTGCGTGAGAGCGTGCATTACCCCAAGGACCTGATAAAATAAAAGGCCTGCTGGAAAAGCAGGAGTAATTCTCTTGGGGTCTCAATTAAAAAAAAAAACACACAGAACCGGCTATTTGTACAGTTAATAATACAGGGAATCATAATTTAAATTTCTGTGATTTAAATATAGCTCAAGCTGAAATGTAATATTACCTAAAATAATAAGATTTTAATAATCTTTTAAACGGGTTGGGACCATTGTATAACTCATAAGAATGCAGTGTTTTATGTTTTACAGAAAAATCTTATCTGAAATGTGAAAGAGTGTGATGCCTTCATAAATGCAGAGGAACGGCAGTAAAGTAACAATATCGCTACACTGTTCTTACAAAAAGTGAAGTTCATGGCAAATGACATTCAGCTGACATTTTTTTCAGCGGAGATATGCGTTCCATGTTAAATTCAAGTAGGCTGCAAATCCAGAATCTGGATCGGATCCTGATGACGTTCAGTTTGGCACTAGTTCTTGGCTCTTCACAGCTGTGTACCAAATATCTGAGTTCGACAGGTTCTGAGGGTGACAAGATTTTTATTTTTTTTGCCCTATGTGGAATATTTTTTGAATACTTTTGATATTACCTTATTATATTTCAACTTAACTGTTTTGTGTGGTATATTTCTTTTCAGGACAACCTCACCTGTGTGACTGTATAGTTATTTTTTTCATTTTGACATACTGTACTGACACATTGGACCTAAAATCACACAAAAAAACTAAAATCAGAGTAGAAAAAAGTTTGTTTTTTTTATCGTGAAAACCACCAACCATGATTAACAAACTATTTTTATAACTTAAAATACAAATATAAGTTGTAATTTTCAAAAACTTACATATAAATTTAGCAAATAACAAAGTTATGTACAAGTATTTACATTAAAATGCAGGCAATGCCTCAGGTGTTTTTTTGTACAACTATTTGCAGAACAATCGGGTGCTACAATAAGATGCCACACAAATTATTTGTGCCCCTTCAAAAAACAGTTCCTGACCACAACAAGACTGAGGGTGCATCACAGGCCTGACACTTCCAGGTGGATCTGCCTTGTCCATGACTAGACAACACACTAAACACACTACACTACACTACACACTAACCATACATGCCAAAAATGCTAAAATCTCTCAAATCTCTCTAATTTCAAAGCACACTATCAATATTGCTGTCTCTCTTTCACCCCAGTCACTCTCACAACTTTTACCCGTTGCTCAGCAACCAAATGCCGCATGCTGCCATTTAATTTTTTGATTGGATGTCATAAAATAAGTGGTGCCCCCCCACTGGAAATTAGCTGATAGCTAAATCTGGTAAAAGCATCATTTCGTTTTATGTGATTTATATTTTTTTGTACATGGTCCCTGAAAGAAATAAACTAAAACTAAAACTAAACATCATTCTCGAGTTATCGTGTTCACAAAATCCATCTTTCGTGTAAATTTGATATGAATTGGACTGATAGTTCTGCTGTAGTATTGTTTACAAACAAACAAACAGATAGACAAACATACCAAAAACTTTGCTGTCCAGTTATCAATAGCAGTTTATATGGCTACAGCCCTCATTTCATCACTGCTGCTCAGATCAACTGAGCTTCTTTCTCAAAGCATTTCTTTTCTTACCACTAACTGTACGAAGATTTTGTTGAATATTGTCAATGCCTTGATGCAACTGTTGCTGACCAGAACAGAAGCTGACCAAAAGTTAGCGTGATGTTTACCGTCAGCATGGCAAACATGCACTGGCAGACGTTGAATGCATGTCTCCAGTTGTGATAGAGAACCATTCTGTAGTTTTTTCTTACAGTCAGCAACCATCTGCACAGTGTCTGGAGGGGAAGACAGGCGGAGAGATGAGCACATGGGTCAGCAGTCGTGTGGGTACAAAAACAGTGTTCGGGGCAAACTCAATCAAGTATTAAAGCACATGAAATAAGAAATAACATTCAGTGGCCTCACCTCATAGTCGATCTTAAATTTCTGCACCATTCCCAGTTCCATAAACATTCTCAAAGCTGCTGTTATCATGGCATCAACGTCCAGAGAGAAATCATCAAAGGAGAGCTTATCGATGCCCAGCTCGCAGACCAGGGGGATGTTAGCAGCCTGTTTCGCCATGGTGGGAGAAAACATACAGGAAGAATGAGAATATGAGTTCAAAGAGCAGAAATGAAGATGAAGAGGTCAGAGGATGTTGTGCCATTTTCAGATGTTATACGGAAATATGAAGACATGCTAATTAAGACCCTGAGGCCTCATTTGGAGAGGTTTAAGATTAATGAGGGGGCTCTACTGGAGGATTTCACTGTTGTTTACTTTCAGAGCTCTCTGACAAATGTAGCAACAATAATCAGCAGCAGCTTTTTTCATTGTTATTCAATCAAAAACACAAGATTCCAATTAACCACATTCATACTAAAGCATGTCTTGTATCTTTAATAGGTTCTAATGAGCACAATGTCTATCTGAGCAGGATATGCCCTTACTGACTAAAGTCGGCATTTATAATTGAAGCATTTTGAGCTTTGCAGTCAAATCTATCTTAGCAGAGTTACTGTTTTTGTAAAGCTGCGTTTTCTTTCCTCTCTCTCCTTCACTAACAATCACCAGTCCAATGTTTCCTGCACAAACATTTGCCTTTCTGGTCAGCAGGTATTCTTCTCTCCTTAATTCACAGCCCCGGGTTATGAAATGTCAGCCAGGTTTGTTTGCCACTGCTTTTTTGCACACCAGTGGAATCCCAGGCAAGCGTATTCAACAAGGCTCCTTATGTAGAGCAGTTACGAAAGAAAGTGTTGGGAAAGGCAGAAGCAGAGAGCAGTGCTGCATGAGGGGGCTGAAAGATCACACAGGCACACTAGAGAGCAGGGATCCTACTATGCAATAATGGCCACAGGGGAAAATCCTAAACATGAAAGTGCAGGAAAATAGGTCATATCTATTTTTCAGAAATGTCCTGCCAATTAAAAATGTAGTCATTTTCCATATTTTCATCTTTATCAATAATGCATTGTGAATGAATGCTTATTGATTGAAGTAATCCATTTGAAATACCACAATTAGTTTACATTCACTGGGGAGTTCTTGGCTCCTATTTATGCTTGTGCGCTGCTGCAGTGCTTTTGAGAGACTGAAGTCTAGAAGACAGGCTGCCAATAATTCCTCTCTGTTGCCATAGATTTTTTCCCCTTCTCATTAAAGTTAATAAGAAATTGTTATTTAATTAGAAAAATATATATCTTAATTAAAAAGCCTATGAGGAAAGCAAATACACTGTGATTATCTTGACTTCCTGTGAAAAAGCTTTTTGCATCAGTAAAGGTTTATCTTGCATTAAACTTTTGTAATGCACCTTTAATGTTGCTATTTTAATTCAATTCAATTCAATTCAATTCAATTCAATTTTATTTATATATTTTATATATTTAAATCACAACAAACAGTCGCCTCAAGGCGCTTTGTATTGTGGGTAAAGACCCTACAATAACAGAGAAAACCCAACAGTCAAAACGACCCCCTATGAGCAAGCACTTGGCGACGGTGGGAAGGAAAAACTCCCTTTTAACAGGAAGAAACCTCCAGCAGAACCAGGCTCAGGGAGGGGCAGTCATCTGCTGCGACCGGTTGGGGCTGAGTGGAGAGAGACAGGACAAAAGACATGCTGTGGAAGAGAGCCAGAGATTATTATTATTTCATATGTCTTAATTAATCATCAACTCTATAACCTGGACATTAAGGACAATATTTAGTAGAACAAAACATTAGATTATGGTAATTATCTGCAGCACCACAGAAATTAAGTGCAACATCAAGAAGCCTCTCTCAAGACCTTTTCTCTTGTTTTACTTCCTGTCTTTGTTTCTTTTTTTTTTTTTTACTGCCGTTTGTGCTTGTTTGCTTCAGCCTCACTTGTTTCCTCCAATATCCACTCAACAGTGGCTCCAAAAGCTTATCAGTCTCCACAGACTCCTAACTTTGGTCTTTTTTAGATAATTTCCCTCTGAGTGAGTGTTTAAATTAGACTGACTGACAGGTGGATGCAAATACAGTTAGCTATAGCGGCTAGCTGTCAGGTTTGCCTGTCTCTAAGCAGGACCTTCCCACTACGTTTGTGGTGCTGCTGCTTATTGGAGGACTTCTAATGCATAATCTGGTTTGGGGTGAAATTATGGCATTTTATTTTGATGTTACTTACCATCTATCAGCAGGTATCGGGAACTTTGTGTGATAAACCCATATAGCTTATTTGTACAGTCTATGGATGCACTAATAAACATGCTAACCAGGCTTACCAGTTTTGTCTGATAATTTAACACTCCACCCTTGTTCAAGTAATTTCATATATTTGAAGCATTTTAAATGCACTTATCTGACAAATAATATGGGTTGCTTTGCAGTTAATTGTAGTGGACTCTGGTCCAACACCTGGTCTTTTGGTGACTTAAAGTTTAGTATTTTATTTGTCTTGTAGAAGTAATTACCAGGCCTTTGTCTCTGTGCAGTGAAGCCTAACAGTCTATGAGTGCAGTTTGCTAACCAAACCTGAGATATTTAGCTAAACCTGCTTGTCCAAATTTAACAGGAAGTAAGATTTTTTTCTACAAACATTTAAACACAGCTTTCACTGACTAAAGTGCTGTACCAAGTTTATATACCTATAGACACACATGTGGACATAATTACATTAAAAAAAAAAAACTAAATCTAAAAAGTGTCTATAAACAATAAGCAGGCGCATAACAGCCATAACAACCACAGGACAGCAGGGGACAGATGTAACAGCATAAGGGAGATTAGTGGGCTGGAAAGACCAGATAGTAAAGGTGGTTTCTGATCCTAGGTTTAAAAACAGAGATGGCTGTAAGTGACTCCAAATGCTCTGTAACCCTTTTGTTTGAGGCGTGACCTTCAGGCATGTAATAGATCTTTGCCATTAAATCTGAGGGTCCTGGGAGTTGAATGTAAATGAATGAGATTGGTGATATAAACTGGGGTCTGCTCATTAAGAGCCTTAATCAGTAAAATCTTAAAATTAATTCTAAAATGAATAGGAAGCCAATGCAAAGACGGCAAGACTGGAGTGATGTGCTCATATTTTTTAGCACCAGTCAGCAGTCTTGCTGCTGATATCTGCACCATCTGCAGACCTAGGTATATGTACAGTAATCCAGACACAGCATATCGTCCAATCCGAACGACAATATCAGTCATTTTTTCCCCAACCCATATGAGCATTTCCAAGATGAGCACCCCTACATGTGACTTCACATGTCACGGCAGTGCGTAATGTGGCTATAGCTCAGGGGGTACCTACTAATCGGAAGGTTGGTGGTTCAGTCCCTGGCTGCACCAGTCTCCATGCCAAAGTTTCCTTGGGCAAGTTGAAGTGAATTGAATGAATGGGTGTGAATCAGGCATATTGCATAAAGTGCTTTGAGTGCTAAGGTATAGTAGAAAAGCATGATATAAGAACCAGACTATTTATTTAATGTTTAAGCTTTTCCTGTCGTATCTAATGCCATTTAATCCCCATAGACTTTTCAGAAATCTGAGAAAATCCTTATTTATGCATTTCTTCAGAATTTGCCTGAAAAAAATGAACACATTAATAACCCAGATGTGAAATAACAAAGGTATGGATGACTTTTTCAAGATCAGGAAAAGACAGAAGATCTGAATTTGCTGATTGGTCTTAATTTGTAGTAGCTATTTTTGACAATAGAACACATTTGGCAAAGAAAAGCGTTTAGTCAAAAATAACATCCAGATCTTTTGGATGAGATTTTATACGTGGGATAAGATGACCTAAATTGGCAGCAAAAGTTCTTGAAGATTTGGAGGGACCAAAGATGATAACCTCAGTTTTGTCACTGTTTAGCTAGAGGCAGTTATTAGTCAGCTTTTAATGTCTTCAAGAAAGACCAGTAGAAGCTGTAGGGAATCCTGCTATTTTAGTGGAAGATATAGCTATAAATCATCAGCACTTAAATGAAAGGAAATGTTATATCTCATAATAAAATAAAGTGTAAGCAGATGCAAAAAGAAGAGTACTGGTCCCAGGATGGACCCCTGAGGGACCTCACAAAAAACAGGGGCAGAGGATGAGAAAAACTGACCAAGAGAAAAAAAGACAGTCCTATCCTTAAGATAAGAACTGAACCACTGTATCCTTAATGCCAACCCAGTGTTCAAGGTGAGCCAAATGAATGTTCTATCAAAAGCAGCATTGAGGTCCAAAAGAATCAGGGCTGAGTAAGTGATCACTGGTCACCTTCAACAAAGCTGTTTTAAATGCGGTGAATGTTTCTGAAGGCTATGATCACCTCTAGTTCCCGATAACTAAGATGACAACTTCCATTTTATCAAAACAGCTATTGGATGGTCACTTCCATCTTTTATATACAGGTGCTGGTCATAAAATTAGAATATCATGAAAAAGTTGATTTATTTCAGTAAATCCATTCAAAAAGTGAAACTTGTATATTATATTCATTCATTACACGCAGAATGATATATTTCAAATATTTATTTCTTTTTATTTTGATTATTATAACTGACAACTAATGAAAACCCCAAATTCAGTATCACAGAAAATTAGAATATTACTTAAGACTGCACTGTGTGCAGGTGCCAAGTCCTGTTGGAAAAAGAAATCTGCATCTCCATAAAGTTGGTCAGCAGCAGGAAGCATGAAGCGCTCTAAAACTTCCTGGTAGACGGCTGCGTTGACCTTGGACCTCAGAAAACACAGTGGACCAACACCAGCAGATGACATGGCACCCCAAACCATCACTGACTGTGGAAACTTTACACTGGACCTCAAGCAATATGGATTCTGTGCTTCTCCTCTCTTCCTCCAGACTCTGGGACCTTGATTTCCAAAGGAAATGCAAAATTGACTTTGATCAGAGAACATAACTTTGGAGCACTCAGCAGCAGTCCAGTCCTTTTTGTCTTTAGCCCAGGCGAGACACTTGATGCTGTATCTTGTTCAAGAGTGGATTGCGACAGTTGAAAACCATGTCTAGCATACGTCTGTGCGTGGTGGTTCTTGAAGCACTGACTCCAGCTGCAGTCCACTCTTTGTGAATCTCCCCCACATTTGTGAATGGCTTTTGTGTCACAATCCTCTCCAGGGTGCGGTTATCCCTATTGCTTGTGCACTTTTTTCTACCACATCTTTTCCTTCCCTTCGTCTCTCTGTTAATGTGCTTGGACACAGAGCACTGTGAACAGCCAGCCTCTTTAGCAATGACCTTTGTGTCTTGCCCTCCTTGTGCAAGGTGTCAAAGGTCATCTTTTGGTCAACTGTCAAGTCAGCAGTCTTCCCCATGATTGTGTAGCCTACAGAACTAGACTGAGAGACCATTTAAAGGCCTTTGCAGGTGTTTGGAGTTAATTAGCTGATTGGAGTGTGGCACCAGGTGTCTTCAATATTGAACCTTTTCACAATATTCTAATTTTCTGAGATACTGAATTTGGGGTTTTCATTAGTTGTCAGTTCTAATCATCAAAATTAAAAGAAATAAACATCTGAAATATATCAGTCTGTGTGTAATGAATGAATATAATATACAAGTTTCACTTTTTGAATGGAAACACTGAAATAAAGAAACTTTTTTTATGATATTCTAATTTTATGACCAGCACCTGTAGTGTCTATGGATGTCACTTCATAGAAATGCCTCATAAGAAGGTGATTTCTTCCACTGTGTGAGAGTCATTCTGACCAGGTATATTTAGCCAAAAAGGCTAAATATTCAGTTTGTGTGCAGCTGCAAACAATGGGTAGGATATGGTACAGAATGTAAACACTTCTCTAAACCTTGATAAGTACAGTGGCCAATTTGCACCAGTCCCTATTTTTCTGCATTTAACATAACATTGTAAAAATGTAAAAACTTTAATTTGCCACAACTGTAACTCCTAAAGGAAAAAAAAAAAAAAAGGTTTTACTGTTACAAATGTAATGATGCCAACAATGAAAATCTGTTACCTTGAATTTGTCAACTTCAGTCTTGGAGCAAGTGGCATGGTACGACAAAACCTGCAAAATCATGACACAGTGTCACTCAGGGTGTTTTTCAAGCCATTACCTGTAAGGCTCTGCAAGAAGTACAGCTGTTGCTGCAGCTGAAAATACCGCACGTTTGTGCGTTTTAGTGGATCATCCAGATAATGACGTTAACACTCACATCTGGAACAGTGTACAAGAGCTGCAATGTCAGCGCTGATTCCATCGCCAAGTTCCGCTCATTCCCCGAGAGAAATACTTTGCACAGGCCTGCAGTTGCTTATTTGATCATATTTATTCAGTGCTACCAGATGCAGTGCATCAACATATTAGTTCACTCTGTGTCTCTATCTGTTCTCTACTTGTCCTATTTGGAAACAGTGGTGCTAACTACCATAATGCACCTGAAAGCTCCCTATTGTAATCTAAGGACACACTGTAAAGGCTGAATAATGCTGAATGGCTTCATACTGCAGGGCAGATGAGGGATTGCTTTTCACTGCCTCTCATTAATTTTCAATAAAACCTTTGTGAGAAGGTTATCTACGAAGAGACATCAGCACTTTTTTTATGCGTACATTCTTCTGGAAATATGAGACAAAAAAAAGGAGCCAAGTACAAAAGACCCCTGAGAGAGAATAAGTAAGAAGAGGCTTTGTATTTTCCATGTAGCAGCTGTTGTTTGCTGTGACTTCTGGGTAAATGTGTTACCTCTGAACATATGTTGATTAGAAAGTAAAGTAAAGATGCCATTATAGTGAATGGAACAGAAAAATAAACACGATAGGACTCACAAGTGCAAAATAAACACAAGTCAAGCCGTTTGCAATGTTGTGTTCTTACGTCCAAAGCCACTGACTGCTTGGCCCAAGACTTCTTCACCTGGTCGTACATGATGGTATTGTTGATGCCCAATCCACAAAAGATCACAAATGCCTAAGAAAAGGATTAAAGAAAGAGACTCCCATGGTTTCCAAAATGTTTACAGAATATATGACGCTGAAAAGCTACAGAAGCAAGTGCAATACCTCAAAGAGACGTTGATCTGCATCGTCAAAGGGTTTCCCATCAAGCCTGTTCAGCACTTGGGCCACACCTGTTACACAAAATAAGGTTACCCATACCATACCAATAGTGGAGCGGTAATGCTTTGAGGTTGATACTGGCGGACTCGTATAACCTTGCTCCAAACAGGATCAATATTTTGAATTATTAAAGAAATTAAGGTGAGATACAACAATAGAGCATATAAATGTGGTTTATGAAAAAAAAAATCTGCAATGCAGTAGAGCCATGTGTTGTGTTAAACTATTGGAAATCAGTGAAAACAGAAGAAGAAAAGAACTTAAAAGATGATATGTGGTTTTATTAGCAGTGCTGAAGGTGCCAAACAGTTAATGTCATCTTTGACAGAAAATCCAGTTATTCTCCACGATGCTGTAGTGGATTTAACACAGCAGTCTTCCACATTTAGCTGGCTTCTCTCATCAGCTTATCAAAACAGAAAGGGATCCTGTAATAAACCGTGAACATCTAATTAATTGAGTGACTTTTATTTCCACATTATTACAATTTTTATTTATCTCTAGGAGTTCAAAGAAACCTGTCAATGGAATTATGCATTAATTTCAGTGAATAGTTTGAAATGAATTTATAATGCAACTATGATCAATTTTCATTAAGGTGCCATTAAATTTATAATGCATGGCAGATGTTTTCTCAAATCTACTATTGCTCCCTCTGTAATGAGCTTGTAATTTGTGGTAAGTTTCAGCATAGGTGGCCCCAAGCATAAGGAAACTAATAGGCTGCATACATCCCTGTGGCCAATGCATAATCTTTAACTAGGTCATATTCCTAGTGTCACAAGTGTTTCATTATGAGAAAATATAAAATAAGAAATACATAATCACAATAATCGCAGCACTAATACAAGTTTTTACATAGACGGCTTATGGTCTTGTATGACTGCACAGTGTAGTCAATCGGTGGAGGGGGTATCAAATTTTGCTTTGAGCTTCACAAAGCTTTGGGCCAGGCCTGAGCTGCAACCAGCTCAGCACTACATTAATCCACAAGGAATTGCAATATATCAAATAACTAACCTACACTGTAAGTCATCTTCATGCAGTAGCTGGTAATATGTACAGTAGGTACAGAAAGTATTCAGACCCCTTTAAATTTTTCACTCTTTGTTTCATTGCAGCCATTTGCTAAAATCAAAAAAGCTCATTTTATTTCTCATTAATGTACACTCAGCACCCCATCTTGACGGAAAAAAAACAAAAATGCAGAAATTTTTTGCAAATTTATTAAAAAAGAAAAACTGAAATATCACATGGTCATAAGTATTCAGACCCTTTGCTCAGTATTGAGTAGAAGCACCCTTTTGAGCTAGAACAGCCATGAGTCTTCTTGGGAATGATGCAACAAGTTTTTCACACCTGGATTTGGGGATCCTCTGCCATTCTTCCTTGCAGATCCTCTCCAGTTCCATCAGGTTGGATGGTGAATGTTGGTGGACAGCCATTTTCAGGTCTCTCCAGAGATGCTCAGTTGGGTTTAGGTCAGGGCTCTGGCTGGGCCAGTCAAGAATGGTCACAGAGTTGTTCTGAAGCCACTCCTTTGTTATTTTAGCTGTGTGCTTAGGGTGCCACCACCATGTTTCACTGTTGGGATTGTATTGGGCAGGTGATGAGCAGTGCCTGGTTTTCTCCACACATACCACTGGAATTAATGCTAAAAAGTTTAATCTTCGTCTCATCAGACCAGAGAATCTTATTTCTCATAGTCTGGGAGTCCTTCGTGTGTTTTTTGGCAAACTCTATGCGGCCTTTCATATGTCTTGCACTGAGGAGAGGCTTCCGTCGGGTCACTCTGCCATAAAGCCCTGACTGGTGGAGGGCTGCAGTGATAGTTGACTTTGTGGAACTTTCTCCCATCCCCCTACTGCATCTCTGGAGCTCAGCCACAGTGATCTTTGGGTTCTTCTTTACCTCTCTCACCAAGGCTTTTCTCCCACGATTGCTCAGTTTGGCTGAACAGCCAGGTCTAGGAAGAGTTCTGGTGATCCCAGACTTCCATTTAAAGATTATGGAGGCCACTGTGCTCTTAGGAACCTTGAGTGCTGCAGAAATTCTTCTGTAACCTTGGCCAGATCTGTGCCTTGCCACAATTCTGTCTCTGAGCTCCTTGGGCAGTTCCTTCGACCTCATGATTCTCATTTGCTCTGACAGCACTGTGAGCTGTGAGCTCTTATATAGACAGGTGTGTGCCTTTCCTAATCAAGTCCAATCAGTTTAATTAAACACAGCTGGACTCCAATGAAGGAGTAGAACCATCTCAAGGAGGATCAGAGGAAATGGACAGCATGGGAGTTAAATATGAGTGTCACAGCAAAGGGTCTGAATACTTATGACCATGTGATATTTCAGTTTTTCTTTTTTAATAAATTTGCAAATATTTCTGCATTTTTGTTTTTTTTCCGTCAAGATGGGGTGCTGAGTGTACATTAATGAGAAATAAAATGAACTTTTTTGATTTTAGCAAATGGCTGCAATGAAACAAAGAGTGAAAAATTTAAAGGGGTCTGAATACTTTCTGTACCCACTGCAGTTTTTTGGAGTTTTTTGGAGCAGCAACCAGAGCACTTTTAAACTATGCTTCTAAGATTGCACTCTTTCAGTTAGAGTTCCACTTGATAGACTTAAAACATCAGTTTTACTGTCATTTTTCATAAAGCTTCCTACAACAGTTTCTCCTAATCAAGAAAAAAATCCCAGTAGTTTTTCCTTATAATTTAGACTAGATGCTAGAAAAGGTAATTAATTTTAGCTCTTATAGAGCATCCCAAAGTAAAGAAAAAACTGTTAGAAGGACAACAGTGGAAAGACAACAACATGTTGGGAATATTCACCAGATGCTGAATGGCAACAAATTAATAAACTGCTAAACTTTAGATGGTGCAGGGATAATGTCTGTGCCCGCTCTTAGTCTCATAAGAGCTGCACTCAAATCTCCTACCCATAACCTAATCATGCCAGAAAAGGTTCAAAGATCAGAGCGGTAAGGAGGCGCCAACCCATGCGAAGAATTACAAACAAAAAAAACTTTGAAGGTAAATTTGTGAATTATCTGCATAAACATGAAATGAGATTCCATGCTTTCCCACAATTGAACTTAACAGATGAATATAAATTCAAAAACGGACTGGGCTAAGAATCGACCCCTGAGGAACCACAGATGAAAGCAGTTTTTGAGAATGATGTGTCACCCAGTCTAACTGAAAAGCTTCTGCCAGTTAAATATGATCTAAACCGTAAAAACAGGATTCCGTGATTTATGGTATCAAATGCAGCACTGAGGTCAAAAAGCACTAAAATGGCAGAACACCCCGAGTCAGTAAAGGTTAAAAGGCAATTTAAACTTTTAAAAGCCCAGTTTCAGTGCTGCAATGGGCTTTAAAACTAGATTGAAATACTTCAGTAATACAGTTTTGATCTAAAAAGGTCTGAGGCCGAAGAAAGATAGTTTTCTTCAGCCCCTTGGAAAAAAGACTTTAGAAATCGATCCAAAGTTGAGAAGAACTGTTGGGTCGAAGTTTTTACTTTTTAAGGATAGTCAAATGTTACAAACATGATGGCAATCACCATGTTCAATTTGAGACAATACTCCCCTGTAAAAAAAAATAAAGTACTACACAAATAAGTAGCTAGTGTTCACAGTGCACTACATAAAAATAAAAATCTAAGGGATTTAAGTATAATCAAAAACAAAATTTGCTACTCCCTCAGTTTACCTGGGCAGTAGCCTGGCCATTGCTTTTTTTTTTTAAATCTTCTGTAAAGGCATTTATTAGATCCAGGAAAATCAGTCATTAAAAATACTTAGTGAACTGGCTACCTTTCTTAAAGTCAGTTTTAATGGTGCATTGGTTTCAATTATATTTTGTATTTAACATTAAATGTCATAATTATTGTAAAAGTACTTATATTTTTTTGGTTATATTTTTGCATGAGTTGGCTGGAACCTTGCAGATGACACAAGGGCTTCAATGTTTCTAACTGAATGTATCCTTGACTTGAGAATTTCATCTTCTGCTGCTTTGTTTGTGTAATGGTTTTTCACTCCAGATCCTCAGGTGCCACCCACACACTGCATTTCTTCCTCACTCTTTCTGTTCTTCTTCCTCTCCCCTCCCTGACAAATGCACTTACACCTACGCAAAGATGCACACAGGTCTTCACCAACCATCTGCAGCAGATATGCTGATCACTTTGCACTCAAATAAAACTAATGGCTTCCTGCATCAGATCTCAGTGGACTGAATGGAGCAGCTATCATTGCTCCTCCTTGCAATATCCAGCACCAAAGCCAGACGAGAGATCAATGATTTATCAGAGTGTCAGTGTGGTGTTAGCCTGGGGCTGATTCACAAACACAAAGCACACTGCCAGAAAAAGGGAACTCCACCTCTAAGTGTGGTGTGATGGTGCAGCATGGCACTAATCGTGCAGTCACAGCTGAACAAATTTTCAATGCCCTCTCTCTTATATTCTCTGCCTTATGCAGCAAAAAGGTGCATGCATGTGCTGTATTATATTTTATGGTTTGACCTCTCTCCATTGGTTCCAACCAGAGACAGTTAAATGACCTTTACAATTACTGTATATTTTAGGACATTGGGTACTTCTTTGTGGCAAATGTTCATGTTCCCAAGCAAAGTCCATAAAGCAAGTGTCTATGCAATAGAAAACTTGAATGGTTTACACAGAACCACGTTACCACGTTAACTGCAAGGTATCCTTTAGTATCTGCAGCCACATAGCCATAGCTTTTAAACAGAAGTTTTTTTTAAATAGAGAGTAATATAGCTATAATGTCCATCTCCACATATACAATTTTTATGATTAATTTCTAGTTAAAATCCAGTATAACTGCATAGATCAGCACAAAAAAAAGTTCCATCTGTTAACTTACCAATAATTTGGTGATTGCTGTTCCATATAGGGACACAAAGCACAGAGCGGATATGGAAGTCAGAGAACTGGTCTGCCTACAAAAAGTGAGAGGGTAAAACATTATAATTATTCTGCATAAAATGCGTTTTCATACTCTGTGACATTAAATTCTGATTTTAAGCTGTTAGTATTAAACATGACTTGCTATTTTTTTCACCTTGGTGGAGGTACAGTTGGTTTATGTGATCGGGGGGGGGGTATTTTCCTGTCCTTTTATAATCAATATCATGCAAAAACTGGCAAAAGAAAAACCTGTTAAATTGACTGTGAATCCAAATCGCTTTCTTTAATATTTCATTGTGGGGCTTCAGCATGGACTGAGGATGTGCGCTAAAGTAAAACAGATTCCAACTATTCTGCATTTACCGCAGTAAAGTGAAGCATTTGAGACTGATTAAAAAAAAAAAATTTTATTCAATGTGCGGCATTGAGAGAATGTGCCTGTTTGGAATATCAACTGCAGTATTGGCACATGTATTGAAAGATTTAAAATGTAATAAATCCACCGCATGAGTGTTAACTATGTATACATGCCTCACCTCTAACTGAAGAGGAATGAATGTTACATGAAAATGTAGGAAATACGGATGAGAGTGTATTGGTGATCAGAAAGTTGCCATCTCTGTTAAATTTATTGAGAGCCTTGTGGTAGTGAGGCTGAGCAAGAGTGGTAGTATTATAAATGAGCATACCCTTACAGTTTTCTTTTGTTCCACCATTACTTAAGATTGACCATGTCAACCAGGATTCTGCAGCCCTGAACTTTTCTAGAAATTACCCGGCACGGGTGCTCGTAAGAACGCAAATCTCAGACCTGGCTGGATTGGACACTAGCCAGACTTTAAAGGATAAGCCCACAACTTTATTTTCTTTTTTTACTGGCTTTTGTGTTACTTAGATTATGTATTATTTTGATGATTTACATTCATTTCAACCATCTTTGTATCATTTTAAATTTTTTACAAGCAGTTTTGTTTGTCTGAATTGAGCCGTCTGACGCAAAAATATAAAAACCCCGCCCCCATGTTGATGATGTAGTACCATGTATTGAACAGTGGATCTCAGAACATATCATTTCTTGTGTTTTAGTGATATCTATTTGATTTTGCCTATTTGACAGGGGCACACATTGTATTGCAACAAGTCAAAGCTAAAGGACAATATTGAAGTATTTGAATTCCCAAATCCAGCGAGATCAGTAGGCGGCATCAATTTTGGTGCAACCAGGTCAAACGTTCCTGGTACTGGTAAGGTTGTGTTTAATCCAGGGACTTCAAGTTTTTTTTGCTGGACATTTTGACACATCTGCAGTATCAAGCCTGGATACATGCAATATTCACGAACAACAAACCTGGAGGCTGCAAAAAAAAACTTTCCGGTGGAAAAAGCCCATCCAAACCGATGATATACCCACTAATCAGATGACTTTTTTTAGCGGTATAAAAAACAGCTTCTGCTCATCAATTGATGAGCCACATCATCAAAAATAACGTTGTTGTTTCTAGGGGTGATTTACAACACACCTATGCAAAGTAGTATTCTGGTAATGTGCTTATCCGTTAACCTGCCAGCTGCACACTCCCTCACCTATTTCATTTAGTCTGAAGTATTGAATTTCCTGCAGTGTGACAAGAAACTTTGGAAAATGTACATTCGCATGCACAAACAGCTATAAAGACATTTTTAAGAGGCTTCATTAGCTCTAAGGACTGGCAACCATTTTACTCTGAATGAGCTAATCACAAGTGGGTGAATCCAGGCTACACTTGAGTCAAACATCAATCTTTTGAGTGTTCAGGGTCCAATTAGTTAATATGTAAATTATTAGGAAATGATCTTCAAGGCACAATATAGCCATATACATAATACATACAAAAACAGCTCAGGAGCAGACAAAGACACTGATCTCAGTTTTTGTTTCATTTTTGTGTGACAATGTACAAAATATGATCATCCCACCATAGTACCTAGTGGAACTGAAGATGCCTCTTTGATGTGCAGGAAATGTCCACAACCCAAGCCCCTAACTCCACTTTAATCATTTTACTTTCAAAGTTCAGAGCTTGTGCCAATAAAAAAAAAAAAAAAACCTTACCTGATTTAAATTGAACTCATCTCATTTAAGGCAAATTCTTTGTTCACCTCTGCTGCCGGTGCTCCTGCTGTGTTTGAATCGCTCTCTGAAAGTCCTGTTCTGACCTCTGACACGTACGCATTTAAAGTTTCACAAACTTGCATGCAGGGCAAACATAAAGTTCTGAATCAAATCCTTACTGTTGAGAATCATCATTGGTAAAATGAGCAGGGTCTTTTGGGCAGATCTAAATTAAGTATGGGTTTTGTTTTTTTTTACTGGCAGAGTCTCAACTTTTTAAATTATCACAGGTATATTTCATTAACATTCCCAGTAATCATTTCACTTTTTTTCATAGAAAAGAAAATCCCAGTGGTGTAAATTTTAGGAGGTACAGTTTGTTACTGTGTGGTTACCTCAGCATCAAAGCGAGGATCCTGATAGGCATCACTAATGTTTACAGGCAGTCCTGTGGAAGCCACCAGCTCTGCAATGCTGTTGTTGATGAGCCAGTCTGAGTAAGATGATTTCTCCATGCTGTCTTTGAAACTAAGATCAGAAAGAAAGGAAAGATGACAAAATACACATTATGAAGAAAAAGTTCTCAAAGTAGTTCCCTCAGATTTGTCAAAATTCATTTACTCAGAAGACATTTTGTGTCTGTCTGTGTGTGTGTGTGTGAGAGAGAGAGAGAGAGAAAGAGAGAGCGATGATGAGATGAGGTCAGGATATGTGAAATTAATCCTTGTGACCTAAATGTTCATAAGTTCAGGCTTCAGACTGTTCTAAATCCTTAGTTTCAGGCAAATTTGTTTTCTGTATTATTTCAGTGAGAGCAGATATCTTTACAATGATCATCCTAGGCACAAAGCACTGGCTGGACGCACATCGGCCCCAAACAACTGCTGTTCAAATCTTCAGAAGAAAGTTGGGTTAAAGAGCGGGGCAATGTAGCTAAAACAATTTGTTTCAGTCAGTGAACTCTGCATAAAGGCTCAGTGTAGAATAAATTAATAAACGATTAATTAAAATATAAAGTAACTGTGTGATATATATATATATATATATATATATATATATATATATATATATATATATATATATATAGTGTGTGTGTGTGTGTGTGTGTGTGTTTCATGAGATTTTCACTTCTGCATCCTGTGAAGTAATGAAAAGTTAAGAATATGATCATCTTCCTGATTACATAGTGTCCCCAAACTCTGCTGCACACATGCAGACACACCTGCATCGCTGTTCAGACTTATCTATTTACATTTTATTGCAGGGGGCCATCACTGGATTTTTACTTTCAAATACATCAAGGTAAATATTTACTTGTCTTTTAAGGTGAGAATGAAGACGGACAGACACGGATGTCAGATCTTTTGGATCCCTTTGATCTAGCGATACAGCTGTGAGTGGATGTGCAACCACAGCGCAGCAGGAATAAACCTCATGGGTGCGATGGCAGTTTGCCTTAACTCCTGTTTCGTTTTTACTGTGTTTCTCTCCTGATTCTCTCCATGTCTTCCTTGTCTCATCCCGCTAATAAAAGAACATTGTCCCTATGGGAGTATCTGGGGATTTTAGGCACATTAGAAATCCTGCAGTATGCTCACCTTTTGTCACCAAATGTATTTAATTTATTACATACATATATCTCACTAGCCCCCATGTTACTAAGATGCGAACCTTTAAGAAGAGATGCTTCAGGAATTAGTGCAGTTTTATACAAACTGGCTTTATATTTAAAATGTGACAGTAGCAACACATATCAGAAAGGAGTGTTCAGACAGAAAGACTAAATTGCCCAGTCAGGCGGCTGAACAATTCTTTCATCACCACTCATTTTTTAATATTGGTATTCCTTGTGTTATGATATTTTTAAATTACTGTTATAGCTACTGTAACTACTGCCTTGAAGTGACCATATCAGTTATGGCAAGTGCAGGACTTGGGGGGATAATTTGTCTTCCTTTTCAGCATGTTTTTTTTTTCATCCATAAACATCCTACGCAATATTAAGCCTCTCTTTCTCCACTCAGCCATGCCTAGCTGTAGAGAGAAGCAGCAAAACCCAATTAAGCAGGGCTCCCACGGTATGCCTTCTATTCAGAAACAACATATTACTCCCACTGCACTACATAATAGTCAAATTTTATCCATATTTTTTGTCCTTGATGGACATTCTACAGATTCAAAAAGGCACTGTGCATTCTGCACAGAGTCTTTTTGATTTTTTATTTCAGGCCAAATGTTACTGATGTGCACTGCGGATTTAAGAATGAAACATACCTGCTTTCGGTGTCTGCACTACACTTAGGGGAGAGCAGCTCAAATGACTTAGTGAACTTCACAACCTGAAAGATATAAAAGGGAAGAAATCACTACAGCTCATGAACATCCAAACTATTTACTGAAAAGGGGGGGCAGAAAAAAAGCACACACATGCGCAAATGTACTGACATATCAACAGCAGGACAGCAGAAAGAAAAACAGTACCGGTGACTCAATGTCCTCGAGCAACTGAACAGAGCAGCGCTCGCACTTTAACAATGTCTGGGCACGGTGCATGATCTTCCTGACAATCTTCTCCAGGTCAGTCTGTTCTTCAAACAGGTCATTGACTACTTCCAGGAGTGCCTAAACACCAGTGACAGAAAAAAGATACCACTGACATTATTCCCAACAATCTGAGGTGCACTCTGCACTGAATAAGAAATCTGTCAGCAGGTAATAGTGATGACCCTTTAAATAAAGATGTTTTGCCTCGCTCAGCTGTTGGAACCTGATTATTATCATTATCCCTAAACCATAAACCAACAGCACGATATAAAATGATTACTTTGCCCAATAAAAGAAAATTAGGCCCTTTATCTTAGGCAGTGCCAATCGAATTTAATACACAAGCACATAAAAACCGTGCGGTGTAAAGGAAGCTCTCCTCATTTTTCTTCTTTACTCACTGAACTGTGTACTCATTATGTTCTCTTCCATCACAGATCAATGTGTGACATGAATTAGTGCATCTCTTAACGGTCCCTAAGACATTTAGATCATGTACCAGGCCCCTTGCTGGATAAAGGCCCATCCCCCTCTACAGATCCACAGAAAATGTCCAGGCAGGGCTGCATGCTGCTCTGAGATTCCCACTGCAGTGGCAGCAAGTGGGCTGCTGCTGATCAATACTCAGCCTCAATGTCAGCATCGAGGGGAGGAAGTACTGCTGATCCTAGGGGTAGGCGTGGGTTATTATCTTGGTTGGCCTTGTTGCCCTTACCCGACTCCTGTCATACTCCTTCCTGGACGCAGCAAAGAGCTGGGCATTGGAGATCGCAATACCACAGAAGGGCAGGTACATCTGCAGCACCTGTGGACATATACAACAGATTTGCTGACTAAATAAAGCAACAAGTTTGTAATGCTTGTTGAATGAGACACATACCTCCATTTAATCTTTAAAGCTAACCTCTATAATTTAATGAAACATAATTTGAAGAAATAGGCATGATACAAATGTAACATTATTTTGTATACAAAATGTGAATGGAGCTAGATGTTTGAATAAATCATAGTAAGCCTTGTTTCACTTATACACTCACAGAGACTTTATTACTGTAGTTGCACTGCTCATTAACGCAAATATCTAATCGGCCAATCACATGGCATCAACTCAATGCCAGGCATGGTCAAGATAACCTTCTGAAGTTAAAACTGAGCATCAGAATGGGGAAGAGAGGTGATTTAAGTGATTTTGAACATGGCATTGTTGTTGATGCCAGACAGGCTGGTAAATTTCAGAAACTGCTGATCTACTGGGATTTTCCCACACAAACAACTCTAGTGTGTACAGAGAATGGTCCAGAAAAGAGAAAATATCCAGGAAACAGCAGTTCTCTGGGTGAAAACACTTTGTTGATGCCAGAGGACAAAGGAGAATTCCCGGACTTCCTTAAGTAATTCAAATAACAACCTGTTACCCCTAAGAGATGCAGAAGAGCAGCGCTGAATGCACATCAAATTGAACCTTGAAGCAGATGAAGTAAAGTGGCAAAAGACCACACCGGGTGCTAAATGTCTAGAACAATATAATAATACATAATTCTACAAAGAAAAAATAAAATAATTGCTTGTTTGTGATGCCACCTGCCCTTTTAGTATTATGAAATTAATACTAAAAGGAAAAAGCAAAACAAAAAAGTAAATAAATAAAAATACACCCGTAATATTTTCATCCAAGAAAAACTTAGATGTTGAATTGGAACAAATAAGAAATGGCCTTTCATTTGGTGTTATTACTTGCTAGGACAAATAAATCAATTCAACTGGCATTTTACCATTTGACCAAATAGTCTGACTTACTGTGCCTTGGGCTGATAACATAAATTTCTTATTTCCCTCCTATTTTCTTCGCATAAATAATGTAATCACTTGATGTGGCCTAATGACTGTAGCTAATATGCATGAATCGAATTGTGTTAGTTGTTCAGAGTCGAACAAGATTTCTTGCTTCCTTACCACCGTTGATTCAGAATGAATATCAATATGCAAGGAACTTTCTAATACAAGGTGCAAAGCAGTGGCTGCAGTGCTACAAAATAATGTCTGTGATATGAACATGCAGCTTGAATTCTATATGATCGCAGTTCTCCAACAGTGTGGCCTTATCTGTGTAACACTGAGCCCCCATAACATTAAATCAATAGAATTTAGGTTGTGTGCTTCCTTGTACTGTCTCTTTGTTTAGTTATCTATCTTTAGCATCTGGCTGCTGTGTAAACAATACAATCAGCACAACAGACCCACCAATATTTACCAGCCTTCAGTGTGACCTGGGGATAGGGACATTACAACAATACATGAATGGGAAGTTACTCAGCTGTCACCACTGACACAAGGATATCACTTTCATCTTTCAGAAATTATAATCTATCAGTTCCTCATCAAATGAACATGTGACGAACACAATGCTACAGTCTTCTGTGGAAAACTACGCCTGTACCTGTGACCTACGTGGAAAATATTGCTGTACGTATGCTGCTGGTTCACTACATCTTAAGTCAAGGTTGCAATCTGAGGAAATGAATAGACTAATGTTGGTTATTTCTATTTTTTTTAATGAATTGGAAACTATAGACAGAATCCAATATAAAAAATACACTCACTGGCCACTTTTAGGCATGCAGGCATGGTCAAGATCACCTACTGAAGTTCAAATTGAGCATCAAAATGGGGAAGACAGGTTATTTGAATGACTTTGAACATGGGATGGTTGTTGGATTTTCCCACACAACCATCTCTAGGGTTTACAGGGAATGGTCTGAAAAAATAAAAATTTCCAGTGAGCAGCAGTTCTCTGGGAGAAAATGCCTTTTTGGTGCCAGAAGTGAGAGGGGAATGACCAGACTGCTTCAAGCCGGTAGGAAGGCAACAGTAACCAACCAAGATATGCAGAGGAGCATCGCCGAATGCACAACACATAGAACCTTGAAGCAGACGAGCTACAGTTGTAGACAACCACAGTGGGTGCCACTCCCTTCAGCTAAGAACAGGAAACTGAGGCTACAATTCATACAAGTTCACCAAAATTGGGCAACACGAGATTGTAAGAAACATTGCCTGGCCGTGAGTTTCAATTTCTGCCGGTGACATTCAAGCGGTAGGGTCAGAATTTTACATAGATAACATGAAAGCATGGATCCATCCTGCCTTGTATCAACAGTTCAGGCTTGTGCTGTAATGGTGTGGGAGATATTTTCTTGGGCCCCTTAGTACCAACTGAGAATTGTTTAAACTCTGAGTATTGTTGCTGACAATGTCCATCCTTTTATACCCACAATGTACCCACCTTCTGATGGCTGCTTACAGCTGTATAACGTGCCCTTTTACAAAGCTCAGATCATCTCAAACTGGTTTATTGAATATGACAATGAGTTCACTGTACTCAAAAGACCTCTATACTCATCACATCTCAATCTAATAGAGCACCTTTGGGATGTGGTGGAACAGAAGAGACAGCCAACAAATCTGTAGCAACTCTGTAGGCAAACCATGGCCATAGCTATGGACCAAAATCTCTGAGGAAAGTTTCCAGCACCTTGTTGAATCTATGCCATGAAGAATTAAAGCAGTTCTAAAGGCAAAAGTGTGTGTGCGTGTGTGTGTGTGTGGGGGGGGGCTTTTGTGATTAGTAAATAACAACTGTAGATCTAAAATTATATCAAAGGCTGTCAAAGGTATAAAAAAAAAACCTCCACTCTACTATCACAGGTTCTGTTTATAATCAAGCAGGTCTCCTCTTAAGGTTAGTGGCATATCAATAACTTCTCGTGTTTATGGTAGCACATTTATAATTATCATGAGGTCAGTCAACATTAAAAGATAACTCTTCTGTTCTGCCATGTCTCATTGGTGTGCATGTTATGATGCATTAATTACAAATAAAGTCACTTTAATTAAAGATATCTTAAATCATAATGTGATATGAAAAGTTACTTGGTCATGCTAATGGGCAAATTTACTTTATGCACTTCATTCAGTCATTATACATAATCCAGTGCCTTATGCAACTGTTTTCAGATGCAGAAAACAGATGATGCTGAGCAATAAGTTCATACATAATGTATTTCAGCTGTCCTATGGAATTCTCTAATAATGATCTTCCAGAGAGGCAGTGGCCATCAATAGCCCCAGCAGGAGCAGATTCATTAATGAGCAGGACTTGGGGGATGTGGCTATGGATCTGCCTGTGGAACTAACAGGCATACCCAAGAAAAGCCCTGCTTGCTCTAATTACATTCTGTCAAGCAGGCCATTATACAAGGTTGCATTACAAACAAGACGTTTTTTTGCCTAGAGACCTCTGTACTGACCAGTAAAGAGTGGTTTAATAACAAAGCTAACTGGCCATCACCTCAGGGACTGTCAGTTCCTCTAACCTCAGTGACTTCCCTCTCTGTAACTGGAATTTCAAATGAGAGAAATCAAGGAGAATTACACAGATACTTTGTGTCTCAGTTCATTTCCCCATGGGAATATCAAGTTCTAGTTGACTTTTAAAGTTGCGCTTACCTTGCATGTGTGAAGAGAGGAGACCATTTTATCTTTTAACAAGATCTGAAAAGGAAGGCTCTCCTTTTCTCTGACATTACATGGATCTTGATTAACTGGAACCAAAATGCGGAAGAAGAACCACAGATTCTTTGTGTATTTTAAATAGAAATGTATGTTGAATGTATTCACTCAGGCAACAGGTAACTCACTGAGACTGAAGCGCAGTTTGGGATAGAAAAATGGACTTTGTATTCCACAAACCAGAACACTGATTTAGTGATTAAATTTACCCAGAAAGGCATCAGGTGGACTCCATTAACATCAGAGTGCTGCCACTACATTTGGCAAGGTTGTTCACACATGCAAATTTCTTGGCTGTGAAAATGAAAGCAGTCAGTTAGTATTAAAGTTAAGAATTATATGATGAATAAATCTACTAATTAACAGTAGAGCGTAGCTTTGTATCCATTCAGAAATGTCCCTTTATGGCTGTGTATATAACCAACAAAATGATTTCTTATATTGTTTATTTGCAAAAAAGGAATGTTTGCATTATGTTGTTTGTTTTTACCATTAATACTGCAGTACTGCAGGCTTAAATTAGTGGCTCCATAGTATAATATTTTACACATTTGCCTAGCAAGCAAAAGCATCCTGGTTTGATCCCAGGAGGCAACAGAAATCCCTTTGGGGTTGCAACAGGAGGGGCATCTGGCATAAAAATCTGCCCAATCACATATGCAGAGCTACCTGTTGTGAATAAGGGAGCAGCTAAAAGTTGCTTTCCTGCAGATTTAAAATAACCCAAACTTAAGGGGGGTTTTTTTCAACCATTTTTGCTTGATCTTGCTGTACTTTAATATGAATAAGTTCAGTGTAAATTTACAAACTGCTGTCATTATCAATATCACTATAACAGTGAGAGCAACAATGTACACATTTAAAGTGGAAGCCATGTATTTAACTGGGTTCTCTCGTTACTGTTCCCTCAGCTGCTGTTTCATTCTGTGAGCAAAATTGGAAGGAAACTTTTCTAGTCTTTCCTCAATACTCCACTTTCTGTACTACTCAGAAGGGTTGCATATTTTTTATTTGTTTCTCTCTCTCTCTCTAACACACACACACACACACATACACACACACACATACACACACACACACATTATTTGCTTATACTGCAGCAACTTGTCAATCACATGTACACAGCCCGTGTTATTATCTATTTTATTCTCCAGAGGACCATAATTTAACATTGATGTGAAACTGGGACCATAAACTCATTAGGTATTAAATCAACTATCATTTGCTGATAAATGTCTACACAACTGGATTTCTTTTTCTGCAGAAGTCTCATCCTGCTGGGCATTAGAAATAATGCAGTTTTAAAGCACAGACCTGGAGTCTACCTCCATCTTTAATATACAGTTTTTCCTTCTTAGACTGACCTGGTCACATTCTCTGTGACATTCGTGGTTTTTTCCTTCATCAGTGGCACCAGTACAGAGTGCATTTTCCACCATCACTCCCTTACATATATAAACATAATGTTTATATATGTAATGTTGCTGTTGCTAACAAAGGTAGGTGCCACAGTGAGTTGTTAACCTAAAGTCCCTGGAAAGCATAACAGAAAACTACTTTAAACCAAATATGATGACTGCTTATCCAATCAGCTTTAAACATGACTTCCTTTGGTCCCCAGCATTACACCTGCAAGGTCAGAAGACAACTGGATAAACAGTTGTCAGGAAAATTCCTCACAGAAGCACACCTCTATTTTTCTAAAACTGGGCTATATTTAGAAACACATTCAAAGACGAAAAGTCAATACTGAAGATTAAGCTCATAGAATAGAAAGTCAAACCCCCTAACTATCTCATCATCCCTTTATTTAGAGACTGTGATGGCAGGTCTGCTTTTATTGTGTGAGGTCATTCCTGTGCAGTATCTACTCTTTGTATCTACTCTGTTGCTCCAGCGTTTTTATACAGCAACATGCAAAAGATTTAAGTGGATTTCTTGTGACAGTTTCTTTCGGGTTATCTTAGGCACTTTGCAACGAGCAGCTCTGGTATGTTGCACAGCTTAAATTTGATTTGATCTGATATCCTCTAGGATTGTTTAAAAAAAAAAATATGGCACCAAGCTGAAATTGTGTTCTTTGTTCTTTAGCTGCAGATTTACATTGGGAAATTGTGTGAAAGTGGTTATTAACTGAATTGCTCTGAGACAATTTGACAGGGAATTTGGCAGCCAGAGGGAGCACTGTGGCGAGGGGGAATGCTGTTTGACAATCAGCTCACACAGATGTTAAGCTATATTGGCAGATGGAACCTACATGGGGGCATTTTAATAAAAGTTAATTCACAAGAATAACGGATTTCATATCGAATGTATTAAAAGGCATGCGAGGAGAGGGAGAGATAAATCAAGAAAGTAATGCAAAATGTGGCGATAGCAGGGTGGGGTCAGTTTATACTCTTAAATTAAGTCAGTAGTCAAATTTCTTTGCAAAAGATAATGAGACACTGCAATTACACGTGGGTTGAACCATTGTCAAACTCCCCAAAGGTCTCCAATCCTGAATGCTATCAACAGAACACAATTACGGCTGTTGGAATTTAAAACATGGCAAGTAATATTTTCAAAATGCAGTAAATTTTCAGCACATGGAGAAAATCAAGCCTCTAATGGCATCTGCATTTAATGCTTTGAAAGGTATGATATATTTTCTTATTACAAGGTCTTCCATAAAAGCAGGGCTGCAGCTGTGCTGCACAGGGAGCTTGCTGTGTTCTCTGACGCTCACATTGCATTCATTACTAATTCAGCTGTAGCCATCCCAGGCATTAGTGTGATGTTAATGAAATGTGAAACATACTCAAAACAAGGGAAATGAAAAAAGAATTCCTAATCTGCATCTATTATGAACTATGCATCGAGTCTGGAGATGTAATTTTGACAGTGGAGCAGCATTGGGGAAAAACATACGACAGATAATTTTTGCCACAGTGAAACCTGACGCTTAAATAAAAGCACAGCTAGCTTTGTGCTTTCATGCTTCATCTTTCCTCTCCTTCAGGGGGCTCATGCACTGAGAGAGCAAGTCGGTGTATCGGCTTTTCACCGCCTTCCTGCTACATCTATTCAGGCACACTGATGGACTCAACATGTGCTCCTCGTCCCTCTCTGTCAAACGATCATTCAGAAACAGAAGGCTATCTGGATTACTGTGGGGTGTACTCTCCCCTACTGGCTGCTCGAAATTTAAATATTACATTATCTCATTGATAACTGTGACTTTGTGCTGCGGCTGACAACTTGACCAATCTGTTTATTAACCGAAGGAATAAAATCCTAGAGGGTTCTCATCCAAGAGTCTGCTTTAGTACTCTTGAATCATCCTTAAATACCTTGGCTGCCTAATCTGTGCCACAAATCCCACGTTGCTGGTGTTGGCAACAATTCAAAATCACATAAATGGTGCAGTCCAAAGTGGTAACAATAAATTAATTGCTGACACAGTGGCTACTCTACTCAGCACTAACGTGCAGCATTAACCAATGTGAGAATCTGACCAGTGGTGGTATTAACACAGTGCCCCAGCCCTTTAGAACATATCAGTCTTAAGAGAATTTAATGGCAGATGACTTAAACTTGGTTTATATATGCCGACAAGTGAGTGGGGTTAATTGTTTAAATAATAAATATTGCTCTCAATCGGTTTGGACTCAGGAACAAATGAACACACATAAGAATGAGCAAACATTATCTGCTGTTCATCAGATCGCACATATATACCCATGAGACAATTTACAAGTTATATCTTACTGGTACCCCCTTTTGGAACCCCTTGATTCTTTGTGGTATAGATTCAAAAAGGTGCTGGAAACATGCCTCAAAGATTTTGGTCCATATTCACATGACAGCATCACACAGTTGCTGTAGATTTGTTGACTGCACATCCATGATGGGAATTTCCCAATATTTTTTCCATTTCCATTTCCCAGCCTTAACCATCAATACAAGGCAGGATGAAATCATGCTTTCATGTTGTTTCTGACTGGCAGAAAGCAAGACTCAGCAGATCAGGTGATGTGTTTCCAGTCTTCAACTGTACAATTTTGGTGAGCCCGGGTGAACAGTAGCCTCGGTTTGGTGTTCTTAGCTGACAGAAGTGGCACTCGGTGCGGTCTTCAGCTGCTGTAGCCCATCTGCTTTAAGGTTTGACATGCCTCATTCACAAGGGGTCACCACAGCAGATGGATCCACATTTTTGGTTTGGCACAGATTTTTACACTGATACAACGCTTCGAGGGATTTGTGTCTATTCCCAGGCTCAAACCAGGAATCTTTTGCATTTTAGGCAAATGTGTTAACCACTTATTTGAGCTAGTGTTGCCATCCTATCAGCTCAAAGCAGTGTTTGCCAGTCTCCTCTGACATCTGGCATCAACAAAGGCATTTCTTGTTCTCAGAGTAACTGCCGCTCACTCTAATATTCTTCTTTTGGACTCATTCTCTGTAAAACCCCAGAGACTGTTGTCTGGAGCATCCCAGTAGATCAGCAGTTTCTAAAATACTCAGACCAGCCCATCTGGCACCAACAACCATGCCACATTCAAAGTCACTTAAATCACATTTCTTCCCCCATTCTGACGCTCAGTTTTAACTTCAGCAGGTCATCTTGACCATGTTTACATGCCTAAAAGAACTGAGTTCATGTGATTAGCTTATTAGACATTAGTTAAATTAGATGCATTAATGAGCAGTCGAAGAGCTGTCAGATATTTTTTTGAAAGAGATGGTAGAAGGATAACAGCTGTGACAGCATAACATGACTTAAATTGGACCTAAATGTAATCTGATAACAATTACTCCTGTTTGGGTAAAAATAATATCCATTGCGACGATGACTGCTAGTGTGTTGGTGTGCCTGCATATGATAAGAGAAACATGGCACTCAAAGAATCTTGAATAGAAATGTGACCATAAAATGGCAGATGCATTAAAGATCTAGATATGCATAACTGTTTGTTTTTTTCTTGGCTCGCTGTATCCATAACATGAATTAGCATGGTATATGTTCAAGTATTCTAGTGGGATCAGCCAATAAACGTAAAGCCATAATGTCATGCAACTTTGTGCACGTGCAAAAGTCTTTCTGTAATTTCTGAAGCATCTTAGCTTCACTGAGCAATTCAAATAATAATAGCAAAAATGGAAACTAACGCTGACTTTAATGTCACAGAAACTGAAAGAATCACCCAACAAACTGGAGGGAATAAATAAAATGTTCCCTGTTTGTAGATCACAATGCAAAACAAAACATGGAAAGAGGCTAAATATGATGGGAAAAAAAAATCCTGTTCTTAAAATCTTTGCAACTGTAAACTCGTGAGTGTTGCAACGCTGACGGAAATGAAAAACGACAGTTGGCATCGCTACAGCCCCGCTGCTGGAGTGCCACTGACACCACAAAACAGTGTCTGTGTACAAAAAAACTGAGTAACATCCCTGAAATGCCACACATGAATCATAAAGGATGAGCATTACTTCAGGGCTAATCTTTCATCTGTACTTTACTTCAATGTGCTGCAATAAAAACAAAAAAAGTGAGAGTTGGAGGTCTTGCTAGCAGCTCTGTAAAGCCACAGTTAGGAAGAAGCACTATCATTATCACAAAAGCTTGATTGCAATTAAAATGTTAACATGATTTTTATTCCACCCCCCACCTCCCCCAAAAAACAAAAATTAGGCCAGTGAGCAGATCACTAAAGTTAGCAGGTGACATTTTTAGGGGACCGTGAAGGAACCGTATTTGACGCCAATCCCTGAGCTAGACTACAATCCAACTTAAATGTCTGCACAAAATCTTGTTGCCGTATTGACCAAAGAGGTGCACGAGCCAGTCGATGTACATTGCAGCAAATGTGGCTAAAACCTACGCCCAAATTACCATTTTACCACAGGACCACATGGCTTTCTCTGTTTCAGTGTGGTTAAAGGCTTAGCACGATGTAGCCAAATCCAGTCCACCATCTTGCCTTTTCTTGCTTTGTCAGTCTATGAAATGTAACATTAGGATTTAAGCGCATGAAGGTATTGTTTCATCTTTTCACTATTTTAATGAAATAAAATAGAAAAACAAAAAAATTAAACCAACAGGATGTACAGTTATTGAGATAAAATACCCAATCACTGTGATTTCCTGTCCTTTTACCCACAAGCATTGCTTCTATTTATATAAGAATGAGAAATGATGTGATCTAAAACTGCCCCAGAATTATATTTATATTTGTGTAATGCTCTATAAAGTCATTTGATTCCCACACACAAAGTTCCTGTGGGAAGGTTAGCTGATGTAAGATGTAAGTCAACATTTTACATGTAGAGAAAACAAGGAGGGATCAAACAAAGAGCAAACACATATGCTTATTCTGCTCACACCAAGCGGACAGCAGGATGCATTACACCGTGTTATAGTAGCGTGTGTTCTTTACTCAGCATTTACACTCACGACTAGAATGATGAAATTACCTTTTCATCATCTTCAGTGAAGAGTTCTCCACTTGAAGTCTTGTTAATGGCCTGAGCAACTCCAATGATCTCTCCATCACTGTTGCGAATAGGCATGCACAACAGTGACTTGGTTTTGTACCCTGTCAGCTTGTCAATTTCATCGCTGAATCGACGATCCTGCAATCCGAAGGCACAGAAGAAAAGACACAATGTAAGCACTTGTTGGAAAAGAGCAGTTGCTCCCGCTATTTTCAGATGACGGGGCACTAAACATGAAGTTCATAAGGACTGCGAGTCAACAGGAATGTCGGATTGATGGACAGCTGTCTAGTTGGGAGCTACAAAAAGTAGTAAAGCAATGTTGTGAAGCAGAACAAAATTTGTTGTGTAAATGTCTGGCCAGTCAATAAGACTTTTAGACTTTTTCTATTTCATCATTAAGTTGCTGTTTTAATCCAAGCGTGTAGTATTTTACTTTATGAAAAGGTAATCATGGTAAAAATTGCAACAACATCAAAAAAACATTATTTAAAATGACTCATATGTGAACATGAATTGTGTGAACATGTGGTCAGACACAAGTTGGTGTCGCTTTTATTTGGCAACCTGTGACAGATAAAATGAAAAGCTGAAAGAAAAAGATCTGTATCACTGTCTCAGTCTTTCTATGACAGATGGAAATGCACAAACACATGCACATAGAGCAGCAGGCACCTGATAAGCGTCAGGGATGTTCACTGTCTCCCCGTGTTCGGCTACATAACCAATGATCCCTTTCCCCCACGGCACTTGCACTTCATCTGAATTCATTGAGGGCAAAACTGTGGTACCTGCGTGCACGTCAAAGAATTTGGACACTAGCGTTTTCTTGTTGCCCGTTCCCTCCACTAAGAACAAGGAGCACCGGTCTGCATCGACCATTATACAAACAAACACGAGGATTTTGTAGCTAAGACTCGTTAGGTCCAAGTCGTTGGATATGTCTTTTACAAGCTCCAGGAAAAACTCTCGCTCGTTATGTTCTTTGAGGTAATATTTAAAATCCACGGCTGTGGAGGGGTACTGGGGGATGTTGACTCTGGACTCCAGCAGCGCGCTCAGTATGTGCGCAGTGGTCGGGGGCAGAGAACTCGCTTTCCTCAGCAATGCTCTCCTCCTCATGCTGGTCAGCGGCTCCTGCGCCCTGGAATTAACGTGTTCGTCGTATGTCCTGTTGACATTGATGGCCTTGGATCTGGCGAAAGTTTTACGCAGCTCCTTCTGAGACGCTCTCCGTTGCAAACCGTCACATTTGCTCGCCCAGCTGTCCTTACACGGGTTGCTCTTCTCCTCTCTTGCCTCGGCTGGAGCTGAAGCCGTTGGACTTTTGCTGGCCTGGTGATTCTTGAGCCATTTCTCTACCATGCTATAATTCCCCTTTCTATTCAGGTAATCCTCGAATAGCTCGGGATGCGAGTCCAGAAAACTTTCCACATCAGAGAACACCATATTTGACACTGCCATGTCTGTTCTTCAGCTGGTCCTCAGAGAACCAAATCCATGAAGTCGCGCAGAGAAATACCATCTATGAACCTTTACTGAGGAATGAGAGCGAGAACAACTTCCAAGGTGCATAATGCTTGGAGCAGACCTGGAGCTCCGGCTACATTTCCAGTTCCACTCTGTGGGGATGGAGACTTCCTTTGCGCACCAGCATGTTCTTCCACAGCATCTCCACGGTGTTTACTCAATTTAAGACCATTTAAGCAGATCTAGGTTAAGCAATGTAGCAGCAAACTGATGATTGACTGCCACGGGTTTTGAAAAGACAACAAACAGCAACTACGGAGCGTTACTGTCGTGTGCGTCTTCTAGTGTGCAAATGACGCTGGCTGTGGTTGGCTCGGTCCCACTGATGCTCGTTTCGTCACACAAACGGGAGCTCGGGGTTGCTTCAGTGCGCAGCCCTCTGGACATTTGAACCGTTTGGCCCCCATTAGACGCTCCAAGTATGAAAATGATGAAGATGATTCTCACTTTTATCTGTCCAGATCGTATTATCCAAGAAGCGTATTGTTAATTGTGCAATTTGCTATGCACACATATAAAATGGTGGAATACAGTGATGGATTTTTGCACACTGGTGTTCATAACTTTAAGCAATTCCGATACGCTCCCGATTTGTAAGACTTACCAGAAGCAAAATACCCCATGTGGGTGCATTAAATCTTAATATGCTTCAAATATAATGATCTATATGTGTTCCACAGGGGGGGGAAAGCTTTTGTTGCGTAAGAGTAATCGGTGAGTGACTGTCAACTGAAAACCCCCAAAAAAAACCAAACAAACAAAAAAACGAATTAATATCATGTATTATGCACTTCAGGAATTTGGCAATTCCAGCGTCTGCAGTGGTCTATCTCATTTAGTTATGTAACAGCGACTTTTATTGGCAGTGAGCATGCCAGAAAATCAAATTCCTTTATGCTACACTCCTGAGTCTGTGTGTGGCGGTGTAATTTGAACACTAGGGGGAGTTATACTCCACAACTTGGACTGTGATGCAGCTAACGGTACAAAATGTGACTTCCATCATGAACGCGTCTTTGTCCAGGAATTTGAATTCAAACCTCAAATCCCCGGTTTGATAAGCCAGGTTGATTTCTTCATACCTTTATCTGCAATTCCTGATTCAAAAAATGCGCTCTGAGACTTTTTTTTAACCAGTTTTCTCCAACTGAGGTAAAAAAATAAAAATAAAAATGCAGCAGGTTTACTTAAATAGTTGCATACCAATCACAGCCTCTTAAAGGTCCCTTCAGAGGGAGAAGCTTCTCTCACCCCAAAATGACCCAAATACAGAGCAAATTAATCCTGCCTAGCGTATTCCAGTGTTTAGGCACTGCCATCTCCACAACTCCACAAGTATGCACCTCTTCAGGCATATAAGATGTTAAAGTAAACCCACGTTTATTTTGATTCATAAATCAAGCATATCACAGCTTGGCATGCTGTGTGCTCACTGTTTTATAACTTCAGGCAAAATAAAGTTGAAAATTTCTCATCATGTTTAGTGTTATTTTATTCAAAAAAAAGTTGAGGTAATAATCGAAGCAGAAAAGCTATTTTCATTCATAGAATAGACAACTTTTAAGACAAATTGATAACAAACAAACAAACAAAATCACAAAAGTGGACAGTTAAACAGTGTTTGGTCCCTACATCCTGGTCAAACCAGGAGATATTTATTCCACATCAAGTAAACCTGAGACAATGCTGGCAATGTATTATGCCAGCGCCACCCCAACTGCATACTCTTGCCTTATTTTGAAAAAGAAAAAAGAAAAGACAACTCCTGGTAGCTTAAACGGTTTGTAAAGGCACAAAACATTCCTAAAAGGTGCACAGATGTAGAGATCTTTATGAAGTTGCAGATTTGAGATATGCTATAAGGTCAGCTCGCTCATTCTTCTTTTTAATGCCAGCGAAGACCATCTTTGTTCCTGGAATGTATTTCTTAGGGTTCTCCAAATACACCATCAGGGTTTCCTCATTCCAGATAATCCCTGCAATTAAAGTGAGCAACCACAGTGAAGAGTAAAAATCAAACAGCATGATTTAAAGGCTACTTAAATAGCACATGAACACAGAGTATTTACCTTTGCTTTTGTTGGCATCTGTATAGCTGAACCCCTCTGCCTGGCCTGTTTTGCGTCCAAAGAAACCCCAAAGGTTGGGTCCAACCTTGTGCTTTCCACCATTCTCCACAGTGTGACACTGGGCACACTTCTGGACGAATGTCTTCTTGCCTTTTTCAATGTCTCCACTCATTTCTATGAAGACGAAAATACACCTTTAAAAACAACCAGATTCGACTGCCTTATTATAATGTTATACCCTATTTTAGCCACATGGGGGAGCTCACGTCCCAGTTGGGCAACTATGCCCCTGGCGTTGTTACAAAACGTGTTCCAACAGTTTCACTACACTACACAGCTCCAACTATGGGACCAGAGCGGGGTAAATGCTTGTTTACTATGTCTATAAAGTAGACAATTCCAGCAAAAATATCAATATAACGTCACACTTGTTATCTTACACCAAGCTAACACAGTGGTTATGTTAGATATAAACCTTACACAAACCATACCAAAGTCTATCTTTAAAATATCACTGACTGTACGTGTAACGCATCGCCTATGTGTCAAATTCAGACACTTCTTCAGGTAAGTAAAAAAAGCTTGAGTATCCTTCTATAAAGACACCAGCCGGCGCTGGACCATATTTCATGTCAGCGGACCGTCGCAGGCAGATTTAAATCGCATTAAAAAAGTTGTTTACCGTTTTACGTTTCCTTTATGTGTCCACAAAAGTGACTTCTAGCTTCTTGAGTTTAGTCCTGTGACCGGCTCCGTCACACCCGTTTCACCAGCGTTTCACGAACGTGCTTCCTCTCACAAAACTTAGCACCGTAAGACGTCATCAGTCCGCTGACCCGTGTCGTCGTGCACGTCAGTACGGGGTGATGAAAGCGCAGGTAAGGTAAAACCTCTACATGTGACCGACTGATTGCTTCCAGGGCTGTCAACAAAAATGCGACAATAACTATACAAAAACCTAACAATGAACACATCAGTTTTTACAAAGATTTACTTTTTTGTTTGTTTGTTTAAAGTTTCTACCCCAGATCTCTTATTGAAGACCAAATTTTGTGTCATTCTGCTGCAACTAAGTGGAGAATACTGTCATCTTATGGAGTCACAGTTACTGGCCTCTCTGTACCTCGTCCCACATGCCTTCACTTCCACACAGGATTCACAGTGGAGGCCTTCAAATGAAACATTTTTGTATAATTACAAGGTATTTTGGCTATGTTGTGAAACAAAGGAAAACTGAAATAAAAGGTGTGCTTTCAGTGAAATCTAATACTAGATGCAAGTTTGTGATGTATTTAAAACAGATTATTCTGAGACAGAGGAAAAACCACTTTGTCTTTGCACTAGCCACTGCGCACTTTAAAAAAAATTTTTTTCTTATTTACACTTAATATTTTCTTAGTTATAGACCCGTGTATACCTGTCTCTTTCCTTATTCCTGTGACCTGAGTGCAAAATTTCCTTTCACCTCACGTCACTACATGTGTTGGAATGACAATAAAAATCCTCAACTCAAAAATAAGTTATTAGCATTCATTTTTAAATATTAAAACATATCCATGAGGTTGTGGTCGATATGTCAAATAAAAGTGTATACGCATCAATTGCTTTAATGTCTTTAATGTGCCCTAATGTACAATGTGGTCATAGATGTACCAAAAAATTCACAGTCACAGTGTGTTGTGTGGAAAGTGAGCATACTGATGAACAAACATTCACAGTTAGTACCAGCAGGGAGTCTGGGTATATGTGTATGTGTGTGTATGTGTGTGTGTGTGTGTGGGGGGGGGGGTATTACACATTTGCACTAAGATGCTGCTGGTGAATATATCTCAATGGTACATCTCTAGAGTTTTCCCAAGGAATTTGCAGTTGGACTTTTACACTTCTTCAGCCTTCAGATTTTCCAGTGAAGTGCAACAAGCTGAAACCAGCCTAGCGAGAGCATCTGGTTGTTGAGGAATGACTTTGCTTTTTGTTGTGTTGCCTGTATCTTTTATTATTTGTGTGTGCTACTCATGTTTTGTTGTTGCCTTATCGTTTTCTGTTACCAACCCTCCGTGCTAGTAATTCATGTAATACTTGTTCTCACGTTATGCTAGGGGTGATTTCATGTACAGAAAGTAGTAGGTGTGTTGAAATGTTTCTGGATGTGTGCTGCATTCATTTTCCTTCCTCAAGATGCTTTTTCTCTGGTCAGCTCACCTCTGTCACATGTATTCACATTATATCATCATAGCTTCCTTGTTGATTTCTAAGTGGAGTTTTTAAAAAAAAATTTATTCCTGGCACTCTATCACTGAATTCACCATTTCCTTTGTGTATGTTGTCTCATCACCCTCAATGATCAGTCCACTAACTGTCATATCATCTGTAAATTTCATAATAGTGGTGGTTTATAGGGTCACACAGGTGAAGAGGCTGTTGAACACAGGGCTTAACACAAGCATCCCCGGGGTTTCCAGGGCTCAATGTTCTTATTCTGGATTTGTGATTGCTTATCTTAAATGACCAAAGTGCATGAGAAGTCAAACACCCAGGAATAGAGGGTGTTTCACATTCCAGTTGCTTGTAGGGAAGCACTGACACACACACACGGGATTAGTTTATGGTTATGAGCCCTCAGAAAGCCTCTCAACTTAGTTCTGCACAGAAAACATTTTCCATAAACCTGTCATGTGAAAAATCCAAGGAGTACATTAGCTTCCATGTTACTGACACTGGCGGCAAATGCGAATGAGCACTAAAACAAAACACAGAAAGTTGCTTATGTCTTTAATTTGAACTAGCAGTCTGGTTTGGGATTTGTTTCACCGGCGAGATGAGTGGCAAAGTGTCGCACTGGGACATGAAGCCAATAATGCAGACTAATTAGCACAGCTTTTCTAATCAAATAACCACAAAAGTTTATTTATAGAGATTTATTTCATTGGTCTTTTTGGAAAAGCATGTTAACCAAAATCTTATCTATAGTCTAAATATATTATATCAAAGTTGCGTGCCTCATGAAATACAGCAAAAAGTGGTTTTGTAATCACGCTAAAGCTTCCAAAAGGCTTTGAAGACACATACTGTAACGCTGTCCTGACAGAGATGTACTGTAGTAGTTATTTTCAGTTTTATCTGCAGCTAACTGGCACATCCATAGAGATATGTGGCCTCCACTACAGTTGCCATTCTGTTTACCTAACAAATGAAAGTCCATCCACCTTTGACCCTGCTATCAAGAAAACTATATGGGAGATTGCAGCACATGCTTGTCTTGGCTTTTTGTTTTACTAGCCTCTCTCCAGTGGTGAAATAAGTACTTTGACTCTTTTGCTAGAAAAATTAATAATAGAAGCGCTCCATTTCGCTCTGAAAATGTAATTTGCTATAACTCAGTATGTCTTATTTCACATACTTTGCAAGTTGCTGTACTTGCTTTTATACTTGTCCTTGATCAGCTGTGCTGCATTCAGTCAAGTGTTGGCAAAGATTAATAAATGTAAACGTGCAAACACAACAATTTTAAAATTAAAGGCCAGCAAGTAGCTTAAGTTGCCCATGATACATCAGATGATGTTACTGTATATGTCTGATAACAGGTTATTTCAAAACCCTTTGTCCACCAGGGAGCACTGTTTTGTTTTGTTTTTGTCCCACTCTTTATGTAGCCTACAATATCCTGAAAATAATTGTTAAAACAAATAAATTGGAAACATTTTCCAAAATATTTGTTAGTAGCACGTTTTGAATAAGATCTTTAGATTCACTTGGATCAGATATTCAACCTTTTGGTTGTCATTTACCTGCAGTGTTGTTTTTGTTGTCCATGTGAAGAAGAGTGGAGTATTTATCTCTCAGTATCTATCTGGGGGCTCATTATCACTCTATAACTTGAAATTAAAAGTTCAGTATTTCAAAATCTAATGTAGACAGAAAATACTCCAATGCCTTAAACCGGGGGTGTTGAACCTGCAGCACCAGAGCAGCATGCCGTTCTTTTAGACATAAAAAAGTCAAGTGTGAAAAAAAATCTGCAGAATTTTAAATATATTGCACAGATGAAAGAAAGCAGTCCTACATATTTTTCATATCCTAATAAAAAATGACTCCAGTCTTCCTCACAGCGTTACTGGAAGCCAAGGTAATCCCATCCAGAGTAAGTATATGGTGAGACATCATGTTTCAAGAAAATTTGAAACTACCTCTCAGACTAATTGAATTTATTTGGACACGCCAAGGTAAGACTCTAAGTGGCTCTCAAAGGCCTAAACGTCTTCCTCCACTTCACAATTGTATAAAAACTATATTTTAGCTCCATTTCATAAGTGCAACAAAAGCATGGTATTATTGTACTAAAAATGCATAGTTAAAATGCCAAATAATCACAAATACCCTGCTGCAGAGTAGGATACTGTTCAAAAATGTTAATAATTTGCACCTATTAAGAATGTTGATAGACTCATTTTAATCCCCTGGCTGTGTCACCTTCATTAAGGCTTTTTAGGAGTAAAAACTTGCTCAGAAATGGCTCTTGTGATAGTAAACGCTACTCATTTGCCACCATTGAAGCTCACTCATTCCTGTCTGCTTCCTATTTGGCAATAAAGTTGCAACCAACTCCGAGTCCGAGCTTTGCGTGACTCCATGGCCGTGTTTTGTGATCAGCCACCGTTCACCGGTACTTGATCCATTCCAGCGATTTCTTCCCGCTCAAAGCCAATCTTGCTGCAGGGAGGAGCGACCGGAGTGCAGCTGAGCATTGCCGAGCATCATCACAGCCCGCACTCAAGAAACGGGCGAACACAGCACTTTTTTTTTTTTTGACTTTCCATAATGTTCTAGCCTCCATACTCTGCAAGCCGTTAACACGAAGAAACAGATAAACCCAGTGTGGACCCATATGGAAGCTGCTTGTCTCTGAGAAACTGGGAATCTCTGCCCAGTCAAGGGAGACCCGCTCAATTGTTTCCTGCGCCAAGAAATGCAAAGACATGGTCATCACACGGCATCTGGGGGTAAGCAAATCAGCTTTTCTTGCCTCTCTTTCAAAGCAGCCTCAGTGCCAGTCTCGCACACATTAGAGAAAACTACTGCGCTCCAGCGATGCCATATTGAATTAGGATGTAGAGCCTCTTCTCCCTCCATCCAGCCACTCACACGGAGACCTCAGCGTCTCATCCTTTTTTATTTGCATCCTGAGTGAATCACCAGTCAGACACGACCACCTAGCCACTGCTGACTGAGCTAACTGCTGCTAGTCTTACCACACAGGGATGGTGATAATAACCGCGTATCCCAACATATCATCATCATCATCATCATCATCATCATCACAGAGGTCATCGTGATGAACCATCCACAAAACACAGATGCTTCAGTGGAGCATTAAAGCAGTGAGACTGATGATGTAGACGTAATGCGTCACTGACATTTTCACCTTTTTTAACTGTGCGCCTCCATCCTTTCTCCCACAGTCCCATTAGACCGCTGTCCCATGACATACTGGAGCATTACTTAACAACGCCATCTCCTTTCATAATCTCCTTTACTGCACTCATTGTGCTGCCGGTGATGAAACTAACTGAGGAGTTAGCCAACTTCTGCTGTCACAGACAGGACAGCTCCACAATCTAGCCTCCTTTTCCCTACTGAAGGTCAGCCAGTGACTTTGCAGCTGTTTAAAATAGCCTCCAATCACATAAATTAAAGAGCAGCAGAGGAGGCTGGAGAGCTCAATGCATCTGTAGCTTGTGGCTGGTGCCTTCTTGAATAGGGGTCACTTTGATCGGCTGTGATGATTGATTCTCTTATATACAGTACTGCTGCTGAAGGTGCCCCCATCCCGTTTACATGATATCCTTGCAAGGCCTGTGTGCCTTAATGATTGATGGGTGGGGGTGGGATATTGCATTCTGGTTATACTTTTTTTTTTTTTGCCAAGTCATAAATATAAAATGAAACAATAATTACACCCACTGACTCATTAAATTAGTTGAGAAATGCAAGTACAAAGTTCATGATGAGTTAAAGCAGTATTCAGACGGTCTGATGACTCATGCATGGCCATCCCCTGTGTTTGCTTTAATGAAGGGTTTTTGATAATTACCAGCATGCTGCTTGTTCATTCTCTGTTATTAACCTCATTTGCTTTGTTTTGTTTTCTAGAAATAGGGCCTTTGATGTCAAAATATATTGATTGAGAGTATGGAGAACCTTTCTTCTTTATACACCACCCAACAAAGTAAGCCAAACATCTAAATCCAAATACTCTCTGTCTCCAGACAAAAAAAAAAAAAAAAGCTGCAGAGGGACCTTATCTGAATAAGAAAATAATATTGCTCTTAATAGTATTGCAGCACGTGATACCCAGGTCTGCCTAGAAGATGAATTACACAGCACGGACAAACTGGCTCTCTCCAGTTTGCGCTGTTTTGAAAACAAAACACAAAAAACTGACAAAGACTACTTTAAACAGATGAGTGGCTCATTGCTTTCAGATGTCACATGAGACCTTCATCCATTTAGCCATGCAGGAAAATGGTCGGTAATGATCGACGTGCATTATTAGTCAGCTGTAAATTCAGACACCACTTGTCCCCGAAGACCCTGTAATGTAATATAAGAACATGAGTCTGCCTTTGTTGGCCCACTTTAAATATGCAACAGTGGTGGTGGGATCAGTGGACTTGTTTTGCTATATTGTGTTCCTTGAATGTGGTGACAACACAAACAAGAATGTCTTTCTACCCCTGCTAGAGCACTGTTACCGTTACTGTTATGCTTCATCGTATTACCTGTTTGTGCTGAGCGGGGCCGTTAATGTCTGTGTTGCTTTGCATTTAGTGTACATTAACAGCAGCCAGCATGAAATTTAAAATAACTTCTAAATGTGTACCTATTTTTAACTGGTTTGTTTAGCTTTGGGTCTTCCTGTGCTTGACATATTGAGTGTCGTAGTCTGAAGTTTGTTTTTTTTCATCCCTCTCAGATCTCACAGAGCAGGGCAAGGGATAGTGGGATTACTTTCTCCCCCTTGACAGCCCGGCAATGTGCTTCTTGGCTTGACGTATGTCGGGATAGATGATAGTTACTCCTTAATTCGGGACCTCTTGTTGATCCCTGATGGAGACATTTGACTTTGTTCTTGCCATCCTGACTAAGAGAAAGGCCCTGCAGGCCGTAGGAATGTGCATCTTGTTAAAGGACATTGGTGCTGCAAGTTTGTGGTTGCCTTAAACTATTCAGTTATTCACTTTTTAGTCTCTTAATGTAAGCAAGATTATGGAAGTAGAACAATTCACCACCATCATTTTTGTTATCCTGTTGTACTGTGACTGCATCAGCTGATTTCTTTGCCTGACCATAAAGTCTGCACTAGGTCTGAAATATTAAAAGAAGGGAGAAATTGAACTCAGAGTACTTAAACATCTCTTTGGACTGCCAGAACCTCAGTATTACACTTTTAATATTTCACAAGGGAATTTTTGGTATATGTAATATTTAGTCATACTATAAAAAGGACAAGATCCTAGGTTTTTACATCTTTACTGAGCTGCTCTGTCTGTCAGCTAACAGAGCAATGACTCCAAATCCTGCAGCCTATGTGCTGATAGTCATACCACCCTGAAAAGCCCTGACCTTGTCTGATCTGTTTAGTACTTAGATGGAGACTGCCTGTGAAAACCAGGTACCAGAAGCATTGGGCTGGTGTGGCTCAGGCAGTAAAGCGCATCCTCCAATATCCAAAGACTGTTGATTTGATCGCAGCTCCTCAAATCTGCATGTAGGAGCGTCCTGAACCCTAAAACTGACAGCTAAAGATTTACTGCGTTGTCAGCAAGGGCATTTCAGTAATGTTGACTTAATAATGACCACTCCGTAAGTTGTATATATATGTTATAAATACACTGGCATTATAACCAATAGAACAGTCGCAAATTAACACTGTGCTCGTTTTATGCCAAATCCTTAGTTTAGTTTGTTTGCTCAGCTTGTTGTAAGTGTCTCCAGAGTGTCATGAACACCTGTTGATGGCACTGATTTTAGGTTAAATTGTTTTTTTCCACATAGCACTTCTCTGACAGTTTTTGTCGTTGCCGTTGATTGCAAAATCCCCTCTCCTGAAGCTCGCTTTCTTTTCTGGAGCATGAAATGAGACGGAGAGACGTTTTGTGTGACTGAGCTGAGACTGTATTTTGGAGTAAACAAGAAAGATGAGAAAGGCAAGTTTTGGTTTTTTTTTTTTGTGTGTTTGTTAGTTTGTTTATTTTCTAGATGGTATCACACACTTGTGAGCCAGAAGAAATTAGACAGACAGTCCTATGTGATGGAGAATTCATAGAAGCGTGTAATACATCTGCATAAAGAAACAGACGACATGTTACAAAAATGCAGTTTTAATTACGGTTGCTAACTCGGGATAACATATAGTGCAGGCTTACTTTAATAGAACAATATGCATGTGCACCGGTGTTCTGTTATTCTTTGGAAGATACATAAATATATCTATCTTTATAACAAGCTGTATCATGTAACTGCTTTTGTGATGTCCCTCTTGTTTTAAGACACTACCCTTCGCTTCATCTTTTCTCATCTGCTGTTGCAACAATAACCAAAGGTTAAACCTGCAATAAAGAAGCAACTGTTTAAGATTCATTTTATTACTTATCCTCCATTGTTGCGAACCAGCTCATTTATCATACTTTATATTTTGTGTTTCTAAGCGGTACAGTCTGTGGCATGGTTCATGGAATATACTTGTCCCTAAAAAAAAACAAACTATAAATAAATAAATACTGTGGATCTCTTGGATCTGTTCTTAACGGATCTTCGTGTCAGTTGGTAGAAGAACTATTGCTCTGATCGCTCAGAGGATCATTCAGCAGTAAATGTGCTCCCATTTCTTATGTTCGGTGACATTTTCCAACTTGAGGCATTCAGAAAATGTCGACAGAAAGGTCCTCACGACTGCTCACAACTGCTTCTGCTGTTCTTCACGTGACTGAAAGATTGACTGAAGGTCCCTCTTTGTCTAGTAGGGTTGGGAATCTTCCAAACCACAGTCTATTATCTGACTCTTAGACTTTCAAACCAGACTTTTGGGGGAGGGGGGGGGGGTGTTGAGCAGCAAATTGACTGCACTTATTCTTTTGTTATTATTCAAATAATCATCTGTCTTATAGAAAATTGTAAAAAAAAAAAAAGAAGAAATGGTATACAATGTATGCCTTTTGTGTGAAGCACATAAAAAAGTATGCTTTTTATTGCGGTCTCACTCAGTTCACTTCTGTTGACTCTTTATTGCCCTAAATGGGAAACTCATCCATCATCCATCATTACACAGAACAAAAGCCATCAGTTCAGGAAAAACAACAAATGGAAGCAATACACATAAAACCAAGGGAGATGAAACCAATAAATAGGAAGAAGTTTATATAAGATTAAACTGGTTTCTTCTTGCAACATCTGTGTGGTTTATCTACACTGATACAGTATGTACAGTGTTCTCCATAGAGAACCACGCCTTTATAAAGATGGTATAGTGTTTGGTTTGACTTTGCTGAGGTCTTGACCTGATGTTTCAAAGGTGTCATAGGGCCTGCCACGTCCTCGCTGCTTAGAGGACCATAATCATGGTGACTGGATTTAGAACAATAAGCTCATGACTAAGCTCGGACGTTCCCAAGCATGACGACTGGCTTTGTGCAGCACAGCGCTGCCGTCCATCTATGTCAGACGGACGTTGTGCCTGTCACATTTATGATGGTGGCACCTGCATTTTCTTGTGGACTGAAAGCTTTGGTTTACACTACAAAGCTGTTTGTTGCTTCTCTGAGTTACGGGCTTAACGATAATTGTGCGATTCAGTCCGTAAACACAGATAATGTTTTGGTTCCGTTTTAATGAACGCACACATGGAATTCACAAACACATGTCATTCAGAAACTGTGTGTTCTGCTGAAGTGAAACTAATGAAGTGAAAGTTGGTTTGTTTGTTTTTTAACCATTTTTGGTTACATTTTTTTCCCTTGACTTCTCCTTCACATTTGTTTTGCTGTAATTCTGTCCTGTTCGAGTGGAGATAGGTGGCTATTTATGTCTTTAAGGTCAGCTAGTGTAGATACTACCAATAGATTCTAACAAACTAGAACCTGCGTGCTCACAGACTAACAACAAATTCTTATAGTTAACATTTACATTCATTGTGCTCATCACATCTGCTTTCTAATTAGGTCAAGGGCAGCGAATCTGTTAAATAGATGTAAGTGAAATACACTATCTGAATGGATTTAGTGCCGTGTACAGTAGCTTAGAGCCCTAGCTGGCTTAAGAGAGAGCAGGATGATGACGTTGTTAAAGGATCTGAATTATAGATTACAGTGTGTATGCTCTGTGTGCTTGCATGTGATCACACAGAGCTGTTTCCTTGTCTCATGGGAGAAACTAACAGAAACATCCGGCAGTTAAAACCACAGGTTGCTCCCGAGTTAAATACAGTATCTGTGAACACAAACTGACTGTGGTGTGACATACTATGTCACTGACTGTGGCAGAATTTGATAATCCTGAATTTACACACAGTTGTCAGATGAGTCTTTATTATCAGTGAATTTGTGCCAACAATATGTAACCAGCTTTGTTTATTTTGGCTTCATTTATTTAATCATAATAAACATTTTAGTTTATTAAATGAACAGAAATATTAGGAAATGAATAGCTTTTTGCCTGTAATGTGGTTGTGGTTAGCCTTTTGCCCCCAAAACGACCAACTTCTCAAGAAGTCAAATTATCAACTCTGAGGTGTGATATTTGCCCTTGTAAAGGTCGAGTAACATCATAGGTGTCAAGTGTCTCAGCTGAACGGGGTTTGTCCCTGCGTTTGTTTTCTACTGTCTTGCAATCGATGTATGTTTTAACAGTTAGACCTCCTGAGAGCTCAGGCAATTACAGAGCAGCACTGCAGGCAGTATTATGGGTGTCAGTATGGAGCAACACGGTGCCATGACTAATGATGAAAATTAGAACACCCCGCTGCTATCTGCGCTTAAGGTTAACCAGACATTTTAGATCTTAATATAAATCTTTTTCTGCCTTTACCATATGATGTTTTAAAGGTTATCCCACTGGATAGTATTCTTTTGCCTGTGTGTGTGTGTGTGTGTGTGTGTGTGTGTGTGTGTGATGGTTTATAGAAACAACAATTTTAACTGGTCTGTAACCACGCAGATGGAGCTGATGTTTTCCTGTATTGATTTGGTGTCCTCTTCTAAATTCAATCATTATGATAGCGGTAATTAGATGTTTAAGAATTTATGTCACATAACAGTCTTGTGGGATGAGCTCAGTGTTCTGCATGGGAGGCAGTGGCTGCAGTTGGCAGTTAAAAGTGGAAGTTACCACATTTCCTAATTGGAAACAGAGTTCGTCATATACTTTGCCCCTATAGGTTAGAACAATGGTGAAACTGGACCTGTACAGCGATACCAATATTTTCTCTTTTTCTTTTTTCTTTAATTTTGTGCCATCATTAGACTGAAAAAAAAACCTAAGTAAACCAGAGAAACAGCAAAAACGTTAGGAGTGGCCAAATCAACGATCCAGTGCATTTGTAATAAGAAGACAAAATAATTATTTCCATGGTTAAGAAAAACAACTTCTCAACATCTAACCAAGTCTCAAAGTGTAAAATCAAGAGACACTTTCATTAATGGAAATAAAGAGGGTTTAGAAGAAGGCACAGACCACTGATTACACTCAAGACCAGGAAGGTCAGATTAGACTTTGCCAAGAAATATCTACAAGAGCCTGCACAGCTCATTAAAAAAATCTTTGGAGAGATGAAACCAAGATGAACTTGTACCATGGGAAGAGAAAAGTATGGAGAAACACAGTTGTAAATAAGAAATTGTTCTTAATCTGTTTGCCTGGTTAAATAAAGGTTTAAATTAAGGAAAAAAAAAAACAGCTCATGATCCAAAGCGTACCACATTATCTGTCAAACATGGCAGAGGCAATGGGCATGTATGACTGCCAGTAGAACCCGGTCCCTAGTGTTTACTAATGATATGACTGCCAATAGAAGTAGCAGGATCAATTCTGAAGTGTGCAGGGCTATACTCTCTTCTCAGATTCAGCCAAATGCATCAGACAGTGCTTCACAGTGCAAATGGATAATGACCCAATGTGTAATGCAAAAGCAACCCAAAAGTTTCTCAAGGCGAAGAAATGGGATATTCTTGAAGTCACTCACATGATTTCAACCCAGTCGGGCACCCTTTCCAGTTATCAAATACAAAACTGAATGCAGAAAGACCCGCAAAACAAGCAGCAACTGAAGGTGGCTGCAGTAAAGACCTGACAGAGGTCACAGCATTTGGAGATGTCCATGGGTTCTAGATCGCAGGTGTTCATTGGCTGCAGAGGCTTTTAATCCAATATAAAAAAATAATTCCTCAGTTTTGAGCCTGTGAAAATGGGGGACTGGATAAAAATTGCTGCAATTCCTAAACAGTTAATGCAATAATTTTGTGAAACCCCTTGACTTAAATTGAAAGTCTGCACTTTAAAATCAACTATGGTGGTCTATAGTCTTTGTCCAACCTAATTATCAGCCACTGTAAATGCCATCACATTTGTTGATATGCCATATTGACTAATTCTTAAAGTCAGTTTATGTGTCTTTATATTGTTTTTATAATGAATTAATTGTATCGAGTGAAAATAGTGAGAAAATTCTCAAAAATGTGGCAGAAAATCTATCAGTGTTTTGGTATTGTTGTGTTGGGGATTTTTTCACTTTTTTTGTTTATGTTTTGCATTTCACATGACAAATAATTAACTAATTAATTAATAAGAATTAGAAATGCCATTAGTTGCAGTCCTCACATAGGTTCAGTTTGGGTTTGAGGTTATACAGTGAATAAAAAAGGAGTAATCCTGAGTGGCGTGGATCTTATACTGTAGCAAACATTGAAAGGCTTACTCAGTAATGCACTTGTAATGAGAAGAATCGCATGCTTCAAAGAAGAGCTCCGGGTGTCTCAACTGAGTATCAGTGAGTGAAATTTACATACTGAAATTGATGGAGGATATTTTTCGAAAGGCTATGGCAAGCCAAGATGCTAATTTTAGTCAATGGCCGTGCAGTTTACTGTCTGTTATAAGCAACAGCAGTGTGGTGCAATAAGGAAGCTGCAGTGCATGTGCTAGTGTAACTTCCTGACTTTTGTGTTTCAGATGACTAGCAAACAGTGATTGTGAGGAAGTGTCAGAGGATGCCCCAGATCTGTGGGGCCTAGTGCTGAGGGAGGTCCACAGAGCCAAGCGGTGCCCACAATGTCTCACCACCAACACTACCAACAGCGAGGCCCCCACAGCCGCACCATGAGCTCTGAGGAGAGGAGCTCCACGCCGGTGAACAAGACCTCGACACCAGTTCACAAGAGCACCTCTTCCTCTTCCTCCTCCCAGCGCGACAGCCGGCAGGTAATTTTCAGGACACAGGAGGAGAACTCCATCTACAAATAGATTCTAGGGATGGCAGCACTTTGAATGAATATGCAGCTTTAGCGGAGGTGGTACAGGCAGGAGGCAACATTAGCTTGGAGTGCTGCAGTCTTCTATCAGTGAGACCGTTTATGCAAGAGAGGATAGCTTTATGGGAATGGTGAATCATAAAATATTCATTCAGCAGTTTTAACTTTTGAAACAAGAACAGTCAAAGCTATTATGATGCACTGGCATAATAATTAATATCAGCTGCCATCATACAAAGAGGTTATGCACATCCTGTTAAACTGTTCTTGACTTGAGGATGTGCTGGCACAGGAAGTTTTTATTTTGTTTTTTGTTTTTTTTAAAGTTTTATTAAGAATTAAGCCAAAATGTATAAACTCACACTGCAAAGAAATCAATATGGGAGGTCACACATAAACATGAATCCTGTGATTGAGAAAGCATGAAAATAAACGCAAGTACAGACAGATGGCTGGATTAGATGAATATACAATGTAATTAGTAATTTAGGAAAATCCTGTAAGTAGAGACGCACTGATCGACTGATCAGGGACCAGAATTGTCTGATTTTCAGCAGTCATGACTCGGACTGCTGACCGGCTGGTTAGCCTCAAGGATGTCTGATTAGGAGCAGGTCTGTTTCATGCATGCACTCACAGTTACACACTAACATGTCATTAGCGTTGAAGCTCTTCACAATGAGTGAAGACTAAAGTTTGCTAAACCATGGGGGAAAAAAAACAAAAATGTTTGTAATAACAAACCTACTCAGACACTTAAATCACCTTCAGTTAGCTGAACATGGACATTTTAAAGACACTAACAAAGGAAAAGTGGCTAAAGTGAAAGCTATCCAGAGCTCAAAGCCACCCACAATCCAGCAGCCACGGTATGAGCAAAGAATCAAAGCAGTAATGACGAAAATTATGGAGACGTGTGAAAAAGAGAAAAGGGCCAATGTTGTGTTTTCTGGTGAATTTATGAGTACCTGACATTTGCTTTATTATTTAAATCTGTTGCGCCTGCTTTTGCTTGGTAAGGTGAAATATGTCAGGTAAGGGTGGGTGTACAGCAACTCATTTTCAGTGAATTATTTGTACCTCTTTCCAGTAGCAGAGCACTTTATTCTCAGTTGTTTCAGTGAGAGAAGATCCTGTAACTGCAGTTTGGGGGGGAAGTTTGAAAAGTTTGATCATTTATTTTATAATGAAAATAAAATGGTAAAGAGAATTTTACTTTTGTTTGTTAAAAAAAAAACAACAACAAAAAATTAAATTGGAATTGGCAAAATGCAGTATCAGCAGGTCACAGAGAAAAATTTTAAATTGGAATTAGCCAAGAAAATTGCTATTGGTGCAGTTCTAGCTGATTAGCTGAATAATAGTCTAATATGCAGCAACGTTAATTTCCTTTAATCATGCAGAATCATACAGAAAAAATAAAAAAACTAATCATGAGGTGTCTTAGTAAGACTTGCAGTCATCCTTTCTTTTAAGAATACAAGTGGACCCTTATCAAGCCAGCAAAAAGCCCCTCACAACATTACAGACCCACTGGATCCTCTCTCTGTAGTTATCAAGGGCTCAAGTTATTCATTTAATTTGTCATTCATATCAGTAAAAAATAACACAGACTCCAATTTCACAGTTCACAGGACAAGTGCTTTAAATTAACCCCTGTAGTAAGCCATCAGACGCCCCTAACCCACCTCACCTCACTGAGCTGCTGTGTCACCGTGGCCGTGCAGAAACTGGACACCCGAAACTGGAATCTCTGACTACACAGCTTTTCCGTCGGCACTCTGTGATGAATATTTCATGAGGGACAGGCGGAGGCTTGGTGCTCCACTGAACATGTGGCACACCCTGGTATGCTGCGTGGAGCTTTGTGTCTTCAGGAGATGACTCTCTGAAGAGAAAATGGAGCTGGTTTGAGAAATGGGGCCTGTTAGAAAAGCACAGTCGAAGGCCCGCTGCTCAACGCGTAACCCTTACAAACTCTGTGTTTATTGTTTCTTTAATGTTAACATACTTGCTTTTGAAAACAGGTGAAATAATTTGGCTTTTCATTTTCCTTGATGCGCCATAATCTCAAAGGAATGTTTTCTATTAGTTGTTATTTTCTTATTAATTTATGGTAATGTGTTAAGCTAAAAAATTAACTTGTAAGGTACTCTTCACCCCCTTCATTGAGGCTTCTAGATACTCCACAAATCAGTAAGTAGCATGTGAAAAATTCAATTAAGAACTAATTTTTGAAGGTTGCAGCAGTAAATGATGCAGTGGTTTTCGAAGTTGCCATCAATGTTATTGTGATTTGCTTATGTCAGCAAGAAAAAAAATCTATCCACACTTAAAAAATTCACATTCAAAATTGACATCCCTGAAATTTGCATAAAAGCCAAATGCAGTCATATTTAATAGAAATGCATCACAGTCCTGTGAAAAGCTAAAACTAAAAACACCCTTAGTGCTTCCGTAAGAATTCAAAGGGTAAGAAGCAGCCGGGTGTTGTGAATCAATCAATGCTTGATTAACTGATCATCAGCAAGTTTGAGCACCTCTATAAAAGCAGATGATCGCTGATCTGGAGCATTTGGGTGCATGTTAACATAATGCCACAATCTTCCCAGGAGTGGACATCCCAGCAAATTCACCCAAAGGTTAGACTGTGCAAAGCTCAGAGAAACTGCATAAAATCCAAGAATTACATCTCAGACTCTACAGGCCACAGTTAACACATTAAATGTTAAAATTCATGACAGTGCAAATAGAAAAAGAGTATGGCTTGTTTGGAAGTGTTGGCAAGAGGAAGCCTCTTTTCTCTGAAAAGGACATGGCAGCACGGCTTAGGTATGAACAAACCACAAGACTTCTGGAACAATGTCCTTTGGACAGACAAGACCAAAGTGGAGATGCTTGACTATATAATGCACATCTCTAAGAGTGGTCCTGCAAATTTCAAAACAGTTAAACAAGTGTCTTCACACACTCCACAGGGTGACATATTTCTAAGTGAGAATGGGTAAGGCCCAATTTTACCCTTCCACTATTTGACAAGTGTAATTCTGTGTGGAGTCACATGCGGCTACTAAAAGTCCTCTTAATTGAGGATAAAAATACGGCTTTGGGATGCTCTTGCATCAGCAGGATTTTGTTATTCATCATCCGATCTTTATGCTGCTGTCAGATGGGTGTATATTGAGATCATTTTCGTCATGTGCGTACTTTGTTTCATTTTAATTTATGAGTTTTCAAGCGCGTTTTCTTCATTCTTTTCTTCTTCTCTATTATGGGCATAGATAACTACTGATAACGGCAAACTAGTGATAAATGTTATTCATTCAGCACGTCTCAAAAAAAATGTCTACAGGGAAATTCACACGGACTAAATCAGCAAAATAAATGTAAAATTAGGTCACAAAGAAAAAGGAAATTTTTCCACTGCGTATTTTTTGTCTCTTATGTCGTGCTGTTGCATGAAAAGTTCTGGCTATATTCTTCAAGTCTCATGGAGGTAGGAAAGGGGCAGCTTTTTGGCTTACACTGCTGCAGACACTTCAGGTACTTCTTTCACAAGGTCCATTTAGTGACTTATCTGGAGCTTTCTCTCAAATCACACAGCCCTCCCGATGTCTGTATGATTGTGTAGTGATCACATCTAGAATAGATTATTAACTGACTAAACTGCGAGGACTTCTCCAGCATCAGCACACATCTGTGTTGACATTATGCCAACTTATACCTGCACTTTCATTGTGTTCATGATAGAAGTATTACTGTGTTCTGTGCAGGGAGTTTTGTGTGATTTTATGTTGGTGGTCCACTGTAGGGAATACAGTATAACAGCACATCTTTCCCTGGACAACAGATACTTAGAAAAGACCTTAGCTAGCTTGGCTGGGCCTCAGTGTTTGCGAATAAATGAGAATGCGGCATTTTGTTTGGGGAAAGCCTTAATGGGATCCTGCCCCCATTTTCAAATCAATACATGTCACTTCTCTCACTGCTGACGAATCCTGTTTGCTCCGGAGGCCCTCATGGGAGCAATTAGGAGCAGCACCTGCAGTAAGCGCAGGCTCGGACAGACACTCACACACAAAAATACACACTGCACTTCGTAGATCGAGGCAAATGCGCAACTCAAAGTGTTGCCGCAACTATCAGTTTCTCCTCTTGTTGCCTGTCATTTCCTGGTCGGATAAGATGCTTTAGCTTAGAGATAATCAGGGTGAAATCACACTGTGTGTTTGGAAAACATTTAAGAAAGGTCCCTATGATGGAAGCTGGCTGAGATTTATGAGAGCGGGGAACTCAGCGATGAGATTATAAGTTGCTGTAGGATCAGCTGGTGGCTGTGTTTATGGTAATGACCAGAAATCATAATCTGCCCTCTCATCTGCAGCGGTCTTTCCTTAAAAGTGTTTTTTAGCTGCCAGGTGCTTTTGTTGTATGTGATACTTGTGAGAGATCCTCTTCAGAACAGAGGAGGGGTCTTGATAAAACACAAAAACAAAAAAAAACATTCTGAGCCAAAGCATTCTGCAAAAGCAACCCAAGAGATTCTTAAGGCAAAAAAAAAAAAAGAGAGATTCTTCAATGGCCAAGTCAGTCACCTGATCTCAACCCAGCAGATTATGCTGTCCAATTATTAAATACAAAACTGAAGGTGAACAAATGAAGGTGGCTACAGTAAAGGCCTGACATAGCATGCCAAGAGAGGAAACACAACATTTAGTTACGGACTTAAGGGAGTCATAATCTACAAAGGATTTTCATCCGAATATTGAAAACAATCTTTATATTTAAAATCATGGCAGATTGATACTTGCTTTTGAACCTCTGAAAATGGCAGACTATATATAAACAGTTAATACAACAGTTTTGTAAAACACCTTGAATTAAGGCTGAGAGTCTGAACTTCCTACATCTTATTTTATTTAAATTCTAATGTGGTGTGTACAGAAACCAAATTACCAAATAATGTGTTACTGTCAAAAAATTTTTTGGACATACTAGTATAGTGGTGCAGCTCTACCTATCAAAACCCATGACTGTAGCTTTCTACAGTCATGGGATTTTGATTTGGCACATATTTACGCTGGATGCTCTGCCTGATGCAACCCCCAAAAGATTTGTTTCTCTTCCCGGGACTGAACCTGGGATCTTATATTTGTTAGGTGAATGTGTAAACCACAATACTATGGAACCACAAAAAGGAGCGCTTGGATATAATGCACTGTATTTTATCCGTGAGAGGAATATATCCAAGCAATAGTAGAGTTTGATGGCGGGTAAAAACACAGCATATAGCCTAAGTAAGGCTGGCTAAAAGACTGCTGTCATTTTGAGATTTTAAAAATAAGATAGATTTTGAATTGTGTTTGTAAGGCATTTTGGATGTTTTTACAGAAGGAGCTGCAATATTTCACCTGCAGGCTAACAGGCGACACATGGAGACTTCAAGGCTGTAACTGAATCTCGGGTGGTGTTTACACAGTGCACAACACCGTGCTTCTCTCAGGGTGTTAACTTCCCATCCATGTGGCAGTCTGCTCTCCTACTCCACTGTTTACTACTCAGTCAAACGTTGTGGTGAAATCCATCCTCCCAACAGTTTTTCTGTGGTTGTTAGCTGCTAAAATAACATCTCTTATTGTGGATTTGGTTGTTGAGTTTAGAACATAAAGATTACAGTTTCATTACCTTATTACACAGGCTACCTCATATTGTATATTAATTTTTGATGAATCAGTATGCTGACTTGTGGGGAACACAGCTAATCAATCATTGTGAGGTGGCTTCTAAATACGCAGAAATATTTAACGCTTGTATGTTGAAAGGTTGTTTAAAACTTTAACAAACTAATTACTCTGTATATTACTAATAACATCTCCCACCTACCATCTTTACCACTTCACTACCTTATTCCACCTACCCACCCATTTTTTTAGCAAAAAAATATAACAACCCTTAAATGTCTAAACTCAACATATTTTCTTACTAATTATGAAAAATGGCAGTTGCATCCACCCTGATTCCATCTTGTTTTACGCAACCTGAAAATATCCAACTCAAAGAAAACCTTCAAATCCTCACATTTGAGAATCTTTATCAAACAACTACTCAACAAAGGTTTTGCTGAAAAATGATTGTAGGTTATTCACTTGCTGGACACTTTATTAAGTGCACCTTGTTGGTACTGGGCTGGACCCCAGTTTGCCTTCAGAACTGCCTTCATTCTTGGTGGCGTAGAATCAACAAGATGCTGGAAACATTCCTCAGAGATTTTGGTCCGTATTGACATGATAGCATCACACAGTTGCTGCAAATTTTCCAGCTACACATTCATAGTGTGACTTTCCCATCTACAGAACTGCCATCACCAGCCTGAACCACTGATACAAAATAAGATGGGTCCGTGCTTTCATGTTGTTTATGCCAAATTCTGACTCTATCATCTGAGTGTTGCAGCAAAAATTAAGACTCATACAAGTCAACATTTTTCCAGTCTTCTGTTGTTCTAATTTGGTGAGGCCATGTGAATTGTAGCCTCATTTTCCTATTCATAGCTGACAGGAGCAGCACTTGGAATGGCCTTCTGGCACTGTAGCCCATCTGCTTCAACATTTTATGTGTTGTGCCTTCAGAGACGATCTTTTGCATACCTTGGCTGTAACAAGTGGTTATTTGAGCTACTGTTGCCTTCCTATCAACTCAAAGCAGCTTGGCCGTTCTCCTCTGACCTCTGACATCAACAAGTCATTTTCTCCCAGAAAAAACTGCCTCTTGCTGGATATTTTCTCTTTTTCAGACCCTTCTCTGTAAACCCTAGAGATGGCTATGTGGGAAAATTCCAATAGATCAGCACCTAAATCACCTTTCTTCCCCATTCTGATGCCCGGTTTAAACTCCAACAGGTCCTCATGAACATGTCTGCATGCCTAAATGCATGGAGTTGCTACCATGTGATTGGATAATTAGATATTTGTGTTAACAAATGAATCAACCTATTTTTGCAGCTCTACTATTATAATGTTCTTGAAGATGTTTTCTCAAGATAATGGGATAATTACCTTGCTCTGTTCAAAATATATGTATTCATCTCATCATCTTGTTAAACAACCCATTTTTATGAGACAACAAGATAATCAACGTGCTAAGTGTTAACATAAAACAACTTAAGAGCAAAATCTTGAGATAAAATTAATTAATTAATGGATCATTACAAGACAAACTAAAACGATTGCAGCTGTGGCTATTTGAGGCTCCCAAACCTTTCAACCAAATGCCAATTTTCTTGCCTTTATTTGTCATCACTAATTGCATTACTTATTCATCATTATGTTTTATTACGACCTGAATACACGTGTGTTGTGTCAGGTCTGTGTAGTACAGCACCTTAAAAGGCTGACAGACTCTAAATGTACAACAGTGTCAAATCAAGAGGCAGAAAGAGACAGAGGCAGACATGTAAAGAAAGTGGCCATCAGAGGTGGGCTGTTATTGTGGGCACTGATATTTATAGTGCTGATTTAGCCTAAGGTGTCCCCAAGGAGTGTCTGTCCTTTCTCCTGCTCAGAGACACCTTAACTGTAATAGTTTGATTCATTGCAGCATTAAAAGGTCTGCTTTGCTACACTGCTGAGTATCACTGCAGGTGGTGGATCCCAGAAGACTTGGCCTATGAAACTGACAAAACTTGGCTGTTTGATTGACTTAGGTGATAATAATCAGGATTGTAGAAGTTCTTTTGACTCCTCACTGTATTTTTTTGGAAAATATATTGGCATCTTATCATTTTGTTACACTGATATGAAGAATCTAATATTCAAGAGAGACATGAAAAGGTATTCAAATCAAATGTTTGGGATCAAGGAACAAGCCTTCCTAAATCCTGACACAGAAAAGCAGACAGTCTCTCATTGATTCTGCCACAAGATCCTTCATTAAATGTGTAAACTCACCAAGCGCTCATTCAACTTTAAATTATTCTGCAGTAAGATCAATACATGTAAGCAGAGTACAGGAAATCACTTTGGGTTAATTCAGCTCTGTTCTCTGGGCGAAATCCATCCATCAGTCCATCCATCCATTTTCTTCCGCTTTTTCGTGGCCGGGTTACAAGGGCAGTGCAGAGAAACCCAGACCTCTCTCTCACCAGCCATCTCTTTCAGCTTATCCAGGGGAACACCGAGGTCTCTTTGCAGTTATAACAGCTTCAACTCTTCTGGGAAGGCTTTCCACAAAGTTTAGGAGTGGTTTATGGAAATTCCAGAAGCACATTTATGAGGTCAGACACTGATGTTGGACGAGAAGGCCAAGAGAGGAGCTTGCAGTCTCCTCTCTAATTCATCCCATTGGTTTGAGGTCAGGACTCTGTGCAAGCCAGTCAAGTTTTTTTCACACCAAACTCGCTCATCCGTGTCTTTATGGACCTTGCTTTGTGCACTGGTGTGCAGTTATATTGGAACAGGAAGGGGCCATCCCCAAACTGTTCCCACAAAGTTGGGAGCATGAAATTGTCCAAAATGTCTTGGTATGCTGAAGCATTCAGAGTTATTCTCACCGAAACTAGGGGGCATAGCCCAACTCCTAAAAACCAACCCCACACCATAATCCCCCTCCACTAAACTTTACACTTGGTGCAGTGCAGTCAGACAAGTACCGTTCTCCTGGCAACCACCAAATCCAGACTCATTCACAGATGTCAGATGGGGAACTGTCATGTCTCCACTGCTCTAGAGTCCAGTGATGGCATGCTTTACACCACTGCATTCAACACTTTGCATTGCGCTTGGTGTAATGCTTGGATGCAGCTGCTTGGCCATGGAAACCCATTCCATGAAGCTCTCTACACACTGTTCTTGAGCTAATCTGAAGGCCACATAAAGTCTGAAGGTCTGTAGCGATTGACTCTGCAGAAAGTTGGTGACCTCTGTTTACCTCTGTTTACTCGCTGCCTCAGCATCTGACCCCGCGCCGCCACCAGTGGGATTTGCCCGGAACACCTCAATCAAGAGGCATCCGGGAGGTGAGTCGCTGAGAGGTCTGGGTGAAATTACAAGAGCAATTTCTCTCACTGCAGCAACTGTCCATATAAACCTGGATGAGAAAGAGATAGAAATAAGTAAATCTTAGGGATAATTCACAATTTTACTGCAATTTTTTCTGTCTGCATGAACTTTGAACTTTATTACACTGCTGTACACCATGTTTAAACTTGGGCACCCTGGAAAAAGAAAGGTTCAAAGAAGTCATTAAAAGCCCCAAATTACCATGATATCCATGCCCATGGATAAATGCATAAATTAGTTTAATCTATCTCCCAGGTGGTGATGGGTTGGACTGTAAATTGATGTCCATGAAAACACAAAAACACTGCAAAATTTGCAGGTCACGCAGTTCTTTATTTAGAATGTTACTGATTTGAAGCTGTCTCAGATAAAACATAGCAAGCTTGTGTGAAGCGTTTCTCAGAGTGCTCCTCATGTACAGTATGGGATGGTTATTATGTTCTAAATGAAGCACTGAGGCATTGATCATTTCATAGGTAACATCATACAGCTTGGTTGTCCCAGTGATGATGATCTATTTACTCGGAATGTAATAAGTAGCCTGCTACCTTTTGAGACTTGACTGCTTTTGAACGGTGAGGTACATTTTGCTTATGAAATTGAGCTCTTCCACTACCCCCATTTTCACCAGGCCGCTCGAGGGAGCGGCTGCCCTCAGTGGAGCAATGTGACCTCATTACGAGACAGATCTGTTCACCTGGTCATTACATTAAACAAGCTGTTGTCTTCTTGTGTTGAATGTCCCACAACCCAAGGTCAGGTGTTGTCATGACAGAGCTGTCTTGAAGGTTGTAGCATCACATCGTGCAGTGAGGAGCCACCAGCTATTTGTTCAGTTGCCAGAGATGTTTGTGAATTTTAAAGTGGATTTATGCCTTAAAGGCTCTGCTGCTACTGATTTAAGTATGAAATTAAAACTCTGACCTACTTCACTGATGCTACAATGAATATGTTCCATTTTATTATTTATTTATTCAGATGGATATCAGCTCAAAAATAGATTACATAACATTTTATGATACTTGTGAGAATAGATACTGTTGCCATAATTCTGTCTGATTTTACATTGTTCTCTCTTACTTATGTACCCATTTAAACAGCTTGACACACAGGTTATTGTATTGCTTTTAAATTTGTATTTAAATAGGCAACATTCATGGTTAAAGTTTGGGAAAGAAAACCATCATCTTTTTATTTTTAGTTAGTTTCCATCTGAACTATGTTCATGTATTTGTTGCCTGGCAACCTCACATATCATTTTCATTTAAAAAAAATTTTTTAATTATGCTAAATCCTAGTCTGTACATACAGTTTAACTATGCAACACTGCAGTCTCTGGAGCTTGAAAAAAGGTGACTGGACTACTTTAAGTTTCTTGAAGATGTTTCACCTCTCATCCGAAAGACCTCTTCAGTTCTAAAACCAAAAGGTGGAGAGACCCGGGTATTTAAACCCCAGTGGGCGTAGTCCCCTGGAGGTGGTTGTGGCCCACTATTGTTCATTTGCATAATCACATGCACCAAGGTGTGAAAGAATAAGTGATTTTAGATGAAACCAGTGGAAAAGAGGCAATAAAGAGCACAATAAACCATTTTAATCAATAAACCTGAAAACCATATATAACCCTCTAACTGACTGAGGTGTGGCAGCTCTGCAAGGTGGAAACAAAAACAATTATAGGATAAAGTGCAGGGATGCCTGTGATTCACACAAAATCACTTCCAAATGATATCAGGTAGTGGACGTGCCTGTCCCTCTGTTGTACATTTTTCTGCCTTCAAAACCTGTACGATAGGGGGGGGGGTGTCTTACCTGTCCCTGCGTGACCCTGTTGTCCCTCTACTCCAGAGACGACACTTTGATTTACTGACCCACTAGGAGCAGGAAGAGCACAGTCAGGCGAAAGGTAATGGAGTGGAAATGCTGAGAGCTGGAAGAATTTCAATGGGGCAGTTTTTCTTTAAATGTGTGGCACGGGTGGGGTGGGGGGTGGGGGTAGATGCAATACAAGCAATATGTTGCATTATTCCTGCTGTTTTCCAAATGAAATCAATCACATGACAGCAGCATCTTATCTTTGTATTATACAGAGAGGGTGCTTGTATTTTCCTCCTTATTCTAGAGGAATAAGTGGATTAGTTCTGACACAGCTGTATATTTTCATTTCTTTCTAGGAGGCAGACAGCTGGGAAATAATAGAGGGGCTGAAAATTGGTCAGAGCAATGTCCAGAGGCCTGATAAACACGAGGGGTTTATGTTGAAGAAGCGGAAATGGCCCTTGAAAGGCTGGCACAAGGTAAGATTCATGGGCAAATCGAGACACGACAGCTATTAGTGCTGGAAAAACATTTTCTAACACCAGCTTTCCCTGACTGTTAACAGATTTCCTGTTTAATAAAGCATCATTACTTGAAAGAAATTCCCCTTTTCATACGCCCTGCTTTACGCTTGCTTCATTTTTCTGCAAGAATACTGAATATCTGTATGAATTCATGGAGTTGATTAAACAAGAATAAGCAATAGATGACTTTGCATTTACATGAAATCTGAAATATTTACAGATCCAAATGTGATCTGTATTTAGTTTCTGCTCCTCCTGTCATTTATTTTTGTGCTTATTTTCTCTGCAGCGTTTTTTTGTTCTAGACAATGGTATCCTGAAGTACTCCAAGTCCCCCATTGATGTAAGTAACCCTGACTATAACCTACAAGCAGAAACGGAGTTGCCTGGGCTGACATCAGCTTTGCTTGGCAGTGAATCAGCAGAAACATCTGCAGCATGGGTTGCACTGTTCATTGCCTTTCAGCAAACCAAAAACTTCACTGGTGAAATTTACATAGCTATAACTATGTAAACCATCTTAAATGATAATCAGATGCTCAGCAAAGGGTCAGTGTTTATCCCCTTTTTATTGATTAAAGTACCTTGGTTTTTAAGTACAGTTAAATAAAGGGCCAGTATTGATCACCAGTACCAATACTGATACAGATCCTTTTAACATATAAAGGCAGCTTATGTGTTATGACTTATGAGTTGAGTCATCATCAATTTGCCAAATCTGAACACATTTCAATGACCAATAAATCCCTGTAATTTTTACTTTCCACAGTGATTAGTTAAGGCAACAAAATCCACCTTTCAGCATTTCATGTATTTTGAAACTGGCTTTTTTGGAGACGTGGAATGTAAAAGGGTTATTATATTCAGACATTTTTCATAGTTCATGTTTGAGGTATATATATTTAATTTAAATAAAGTAGTATATTTAACACAATTCAGTTGGCTGAATATATTATTCAAGGTCTGAATATAGCATACATGTAACTACCTAATGCTGAAGAGCCAACATGAGTCATGACTGGAACATCACTTTCACCATTATATGAGCTACCTGGATGTTCTTTACCTCTCTGAAAGCACTGTGGCAGTGGGCTCTGTCTCTGTGCTGGGGGTCTGAGTCTGTCTCAGGAATTTCCTTCCTCCTCTCTTTGTTTCTTTTGCTTCTTGTTCCAGGACAAAGCTCGAGTCTTTTAAGCTGGTAGTGTTGCCATAGTAGAGAATTTCCTTCCAACGTTCATCACAGTTTGCGCCATTTACAGCTGTAAAGCACCTCTACACAATGCTCCGCTTTTTCACTCACAGCAGCCTACATGGTTCTGCTCAGTGCCACTGAGTCATGTGACCACAGGACTAATAAACACAGCAGAGCAGAGAGGAGGGGGCAGAGCAAAGTGTGCCTGCATGTGTGCAGACGTGTCTCCTTTCTGATGAACGGGAGTAACATACTGAACTTACAGGACACAAACAAACTGAAGCATAAATCCTATCATGCTAGTATCAATCTGATACAAATACCAGCTTTGAGATCGACATTTGGATCGATCCGCCCACCCCTGGGGGGTGTAGATGAACTGAGGTGCAGTACCAAGGCCAGATAATATGACGTGGAGCTTGAAATGAGTATAATAGGTCCACTTAAAGAAAGACATTGATAACTTGCTAATCTGACAATGAATTGTAAAATTTATTCAAGGCTTCCTTTAGTTAAAGACTTTTCTTCAAGTAACTCGTCCAAACAAAAATCAAAATTGGTTTTTAGGGTGGCAGGAGATGTATGTCTCAAGCATTTCTTTTTATAGAAAACACTTTGTGTATATTCAGTCTTTTGTAGCTGTATTGTTAATTGATTATTGTGACATTATAATTTTACAGTAAAGAATTATGCACATTTTTGTCATTTACAAATATGTGGCTGTATAACTGTTCCTGTTTTGTAATTAATGAACATAAATAAGAAATACTTTGACTGTCTGTACAATGAAACTGTCTGTGATTGCCTTTAGATCCAAAAGGGGAAACTTCATGGCAGCATCGATGTTGGCCTCTCAGTTATGTCAATCAAAAAGAGGGCCCGTCGTATCGACCTGGACACCGAAGAGCATATCTATCACTTGAAGGTAACTTTCATCACTTGAAGGTAACCTTCATCACTGATACACAAGCTGTCAGCTAGTGACAGAGGTCAAGGCTTATTCTTCTCATTGTCTTTAGGTCAAATCTCAAGACATATTTGATGCCTGGGTGTCAAAGTCTGCGTCATCACCGGCTTTATCGGCAGAACGAGATTGTGCGGTCTCCCCGGGAGGCCACCATGAGAACATTTCCTCCTTCAGCTGCCATGGAGTCCCCCCAGCCCACCCCAAGTGTGGTAAATGAAGTCAAGGTGGGTTCTCTTCTCCATTATAGTATATATATATATATATATATGTGTGTGTGTATGTGTATATATATATATATATATATATATATATATATATATATATATATATATATATATAATTGTGTGTGTGTGTGTGCTCTTTCTTTGCTCAACATAATGCTTGGCTGAAAAGTTTTGTTTGAAAACTTTTCTACTAAGGAGCAGTGGCTGAATCAACTTAAAATAATAAATAAATAATATAGAATAAATGAGCTTTAAATGACAGCTTTGTCCAAAGTTAAGGATCTGTTTGTCTAAACTAGCTGAGTTTCTTTTCTCACTCACACATATAATATGAGAGTGGTACTGAAATCAAATGAATAAGAAATGCCAGGCTATTCCATGTAGACTTGACTTTGGTACGGATGCTCTACACAGAGACATCAGAATATTTTTCTCACTCAAAAGAAGGCTTTTTCTTTTTGCTCTAAGCAGTCTGCAATTACTTATTCAAGAAGAGCATCATGGGTAATGGGAGATCGCCTAGTTCTGTTTTTATTGGAAACTGGGATAGTGCACTAAAATATCATATGGGAAAGAGGAAGTTCACTGAACATTCATAGCAATGAAAGACTAAATGGTCAGACGTGACTGTGTCTGTGCTGTTGTCGTCACCCACACCTGACACGTCAGCAGCTCTTCACAGGTTTCATTTATGGATGCCTACGTTTTACTTAGTATGACCTGAAAACTTGCTATACATTTTTTTTGCCATGGCCCTCAAATGTCCCCTGAATTACATGGCTAATAGCTGGACGAATGGATGTGCACTGAAGAGAGATATCTGGCTAATGTAGTAAAGCTGACTGGTCAAGTAACTGAATCCTGATCATTAAGGCAGAGAGGGATGTTTTTCTAGGCTGCTTCAAGTTAGGTAGGAGCCCTGGTCCCTACAGGTGTCTTTGAAGTGTGTGTAAATGTGAGGATTCATTTTCTGCCGCTTCTCCTGGGAGGAGTTCTTCATGCCACACGGAGGCCATTAGAAGTCATCAGTAGGATATGGATTCAGAGCATCTGGCTGCAGACTGATGAACTCTCCCAGAGGAACAGCTTAAATGAAAGACTCCAGTCCTAGACTCAAAATTAACTTCTGCTTCAAAGATTTAGAAAGAAGATAGTCAAGGTCTTTTGCAAATAAGAAGCACGGCAGCCTTTGTTCATAACAGCAGATATTACAACATTTAAGGAGCATAATGTTACCATCTAAGCTCATGCACGTAGTGGCACATTAACCGTGAGCTGCTGAAAGCATCCAGTCCCTCACTCTGAGGCTGCCGAACAGATTCACTGCAGCTGTCACAGACAGGTTGCGTGACTTGGACTCCAAAATCTGTTTGGTATGAAGCATCCATTCAAATACCAGAAAGAAAAAAAAAGAATCTACAGCATCACTGGTTGAGGCAAATTTAGACCAAGACTGCCAACTATGTGCAAGCAAGACAGACTTCATCAGATCTTTTTAATGTGACCGGATTTTCTTCGCTTCACTGTCAAAAATAATAACTGTCATTGTAATAATCATGTTTTGATTTCAGTGATGCACCAAAGGAGAAAAAAATCCCAAAGATTTGTTTCCACAAGAATCTGATTCATGTAATTATACTTTGTCTGAAACTGCAGTTGCAGACAAAAATACATTGATCAGAAACACATTTTATACATCAGCTGGAGCCCTAATCCACACTATCCTTTCTTTACTGATATCAGTAATTCTTGAATAACTGAGGTATCATCAGTACCTGTTTTACCACTCCTAATGAGCATGTCACACACTAGTTTCACAGTAGTTTCTGACACGAAATCTCAGACTGTGTCTGTTATTGTGTCACCGCAGCAGACCAAACCGAGCAGCTTGCCATGGCAGGCAGCAGCCCCCAGTAACAGCAGCAGCAGCAGCCTGCCTGCTTCCTACAGTAACGGACAGAGCAAGGTGGTTGCATGGCTGCAGGAGTCAGAGGAGATGGACAAGTGTGCAGAGGGTAAGTGCAGTTTCTCTCCTGATGTTGCTCACAACAAATCTGATTTTACAAAAGGAGTGGATTAAATCAAGCCTCTGCCCCACGATAAATCCCTGAGAGATGATTTGATGACCATTTCGTGACACATAATGCTGAATGTGATTGTGACCGCGTGGGTGTAAATTTTATTTTCAGAGCTCGCACGCTGCCAGTCCAGCCTGACTGAGCTGAGCCGGTTATTGCAGAGTCTGGAGATTTTACAAAGGACACAGTCAGCGCCCAACTTCACAGATATGCAGGTAAAACAGACACATAAACACGCAGACAGAAACACATGCACACATACAACAGAGAGCTGGGGGAAGCAATTTAGTTCTATCCTGCACTGTGAACTCAGGCTAGCTTAGGTAGTGAGGAAGGTGTTTACTGATGACAACCTCTGCAGTCACCTTCATTCCCTGTCTGTCTAGACAGACGAGAGTCAGTGATACTCACAGAAAACCTGCTGCTTTTCTAACTGATGAGTATCTGTTAATTTATTGTGTTTATTTTATATCATGTTTTTTGGCTGAAAAGCATTTTTAACACCACACATTCCTTTTTTGCATGTAACCCATCTTTGTCATTTCACGGAAATATGTGTGTTAACTTTGGCTTTCCTTTCTTTTCTTTCTTTTTTTTGTAATGTGTTTGTCCTATTCACCACACTTTTCATACTCTGATCCACCTGTCCCCAAAAGACCAATTTTGTAGAATTATCAAAGAAAGAAAAGCGCTTGAACAGAAGATGGAGAACAAAAAGTGTCGGCAAAGATGCAAAATTCCAGCTTCAGGTACCTCTCTTCAGTCCTCTACACAAACACACACACAGATGCATAAATCACTGTAAGAAATTTGGGGATGTTGCACAAGTCTCTAAGGAAAACACTATTCAAATTTTCACTTATAACACAGTTAACTGTAAACTCCTGGGTAACTGAGAGGGCACAGTTTTCATACCTGCATATGTAGTCAAATTTGAAATCTGTAGTATGGACACCTACAGCATTTACGTGAGGACGAGCTCACAACATACAAGAGAACAATTTAGTTTTTGCCTTATCTGTCTTTGTTGTTTTTTTCTTTTTTTGTTCTGCGCTGCAGCTGGCACTTAGTGTCATTTGTCACGGCCTGGTTACTTATTGCTAACATACCCATATTTTGCACAATATATCAGTTTGTGCCAGACCCAATGTGTGCCCATGCGTCTTTATGTACTGTATTAAACCAGCCCTAAATGTTCGTTCATCACATTTGTAGTACCATAAAGCACCTTGATTGTTCATTGTATACATTTCTGTTTCACCATGGTCCTGCCCTACAACGCAAGTTCAACAGACCCAGAATATCTTTGTGTTATCTGGGTTTGCTTACAATAACAGGTGGTTATCAACTCGATAAATCAAACCAGGGTTTATAAATCTAGCTACGAACATTTTCATGTGAAACAGCTGGCAATGGCAGCATCTGACTGCTCAGAAACAGAGACATGTCTGCTAACAGCAGAACGGCTGATTTTTACAAAGGAAGATAAAAATATGATACTGAAAAATATGAAGACATTAAACACATAATACAGAGTTAAAGTTAAAACAGCTGCTGTGGACAGTGTGTGTGTGTGTGTGTGTGTGTGTGCTATAAGCGTTTTGGTCAGTATGACTGGAAAAGATCTTAATAAAGTTTAGCCTGTTTGAAGCCTAGACAAAAGCACTGACTGTGTAAGTTAATAAGAGTATCAGTGCTCTGTCACTAAGATGGGGGGGGACCTGGTAGATTGCAATTGTCTTTCCATTAAATGAATATTTAGATGTGTGCAAGAAATTTTTGTTTTTAGTCTTTGAGCTGCAGCCTCGGTGGTGTTAAACGGTCTGAGAGCGAAGAGAAAATAAACATACGCTAAATATTTGGAGCAAAGTTGCATCTAAGAATCTGTATTTCTTAAAGATGCTCATCTGTAAACTATGGCGATGTAGCCTGGTAAGACATTTGTAGTACTGGAAGCCCAGGCTTAATCCTCAAGTTACCAGAATAAGCCCGACTCCTGCTCAGTAGAACAGGCCTCAGCCTCAGATATAGCCTGATGGAAGAGTGGTGAAACACCTTCAGTAAAATTCTGTTATTAGTATAAATTTGAATAGATTTTATTTTATTGAGGTTATACACCCACTATGAAAATTTCTTCCCAGGCAAACCGGGGGTCTTGTATCCTATATATTTCGTGATTAAAACATTTTTGCTCTGAGAGAAAATACCAGTGAAACACAAGTGAAAAAAAATATGTAGTGGCATTTTCCTTCAGATTCATTTCTAGGAAACTAATTTAAAAAGAAAGCTACTGCTCCTCAATGTGGCATGTTGCTGTCTTATGTCAAACAAGGGACCAAATTCCCAACACAAACATCCACATTCTGATAGAGGTGTAGATGTGACAAAAAGATGTAAAATTTAAGCGACTCTGTGCATGAACAGACTGCAGATAAACCAGGACAGTAGTACACCAACCAAGCTTTGTGGTGAAAAACACCATTTAACTGTTTAGCCTTTCCGTTACCTTGTAAACAGCATGTGTATAAATAGAGGATGAATAGTGGCTTTTATAACTTTAATTATGCAGTGATATGCAAATTAGTCATGTACTCATGACTCTTTAACCATTTTAAGCTGTTAATGCCTGGTTAAAGCACAGAGCTCTAGTGAAAGTTGCAGTGTTTGAAGGATCTTCTGATAAAGCTAAACCGGAAATGCATCAGGATACTCAAGTTTGTTAGTTCTCAGAGATCGTTGTGGCTGCAAGACACAAAAACAAGAGCATTGTTGTGTTGTGCCACTCAGGTGATTGACGGTCAGCCTTTGTGATTGCTTTTCTCTCCAGGTTCCTCTGTCTGCCAGTATGTCCCCCGTCCGCCTCCACTCATCCAACCCTAACCTGTGTGCCGAGCTGGTGGACTTTCAGCCCCCTGTCTCCCGCTTGACAGACAGTGTAGAGTGTGCCAGCGACTACATTAAACTTCAAGAGGAGTTCTGCATTATTGCCCAGAAAGGTATGAAGGCAGCGTGTAGGACAAACTGGATTTTATTCTCATACTGTCGTTTTTTCCCACTTTTCCCACATTGCAATTAATACTGAATTTCTTTGCTGACAACCCACAGCAAAAAAACACAAATTGGTCACACTCAAACAGCTCATCAGTAAGTGATCTAGATTTTGTGTTCTTCCACTGACCACGCTCCACCTCTCAGTCATGTTTTATTAAATTTGACCTTGTAGTTTATGTGTAATCTTACTGTCAAACAGACAGACAAATGGCACATACATAGGTTAAGCAGCAACTTAAATAGTGCATAAAGGTCAAGTCAGTTTAGTTAAAAAGCAGAATTAAAAATTAAAAGTGGTGACCAAAGTGCTTTATAGTAAGCTCAGAAACATGATCTGACTAAAAACAGCCAAAAAAGGGGGGGGATTAATAAGAGCATGGTTAAAATCATAACACGTCATAACCGTACTGCGCAAGCAAATAATTTAATACCAACCCATAAATGTCAAAATGTGGTTTATAACAAGGAAGAGCCTAAGGAAAAGAGATGGGTCTTCATATTCATTTTAAAGCTTAGAGGGAAATCTAATTGTTAATGAGAAACTGTTCTGCAGTTTAGGGCCAATAACTTAAAATGCACAATCATGGCTTTAAAGTTGGTGCGTGGGATGGACAGCAGCAGTAGTTCAGCAGAGCTAAAAGGTAAGAAGGTGGAAGTAAAGGGCAGTGCTTCAGTAAAATAATCTAGCTCCAGTCCTGTGCTGGATCAGTACACAGCAGGTTTGATGTCTCATTCTTGGTACCAGTGAGTGACTGAGTTTTACACAGAGAGAACGACTGTAGTCAAGGTGAGAGAAAATAAAAGTCAGCAAATTTTTGATAGATTAGCACAACTTAAATTTTGGAAGTGATCTAGCAGGGAGGAAGGCAGAAGTGAACGTTACGCTGTGTGTCTAATTTTAAAAGCTGCACGGACCTTTATACTCAATGACAGAGGACCTAGGGCACTGAGTTATTAAAAAGTAAAAACAAACTCTCACTTCACAGTTCAAAGCTTAATTTCCAGATTTAATTTGGACTTACTCCCATTTTCTATAGGTAAGTCTGAATACTGAAGAAGTGTTAACTTTAACTCGTTATCAGTGTTACAATTGTGTAATAATTAATATAGCCCTCAATTAGTTGTAACAGCTGGCGTATACGGTCATCCTTGGTATAGCATCGTACGTATAAACTGTACAATGAAAGTTAATGTGTTTGAAAAATCATGCTGTGTTGATCAGACCACGTGGACTAAATTTAACACGAGGCAACTTGATCATACTATCAGCTCCTGATGTTTTTAAAGGTTATTTGGGATATTTTATGTTAAAATTGATTGTAAACATTAAACATAATTTTGGCTAACTCAGTGGATCGTCTGAATGCTTTTCAAGGCACTCAAAAACATATTAATAAAAATTTTTTTTTTTTTAGAAAAGTTAAACACAAGTGCCTAGTAGCACAGAAGTATAAATATCAAACACTAAAGTCAGTGTTTGTGTGAACTGTGATGTTTAGAGAAAATAATCAATTTGAGTTTCACAAAGTGTTCTCAGAGGTAAGGTTTTCATTCTGGGATGGTGACTGAGCAGCTAGGGATGCCTTTGAACTGGTGCACGGGTGAGTAAGTTACTGTTTTTCTTTCATCCTCTCTCTGCAGTCCACTCGCTGCTGAAGTCAGCCTTCAACACTGTGGCCATAGAGAAGGAAAAGATCAAACAAATTCTGTCTGATCAGGAGCAGCCAGACCAGTCAGCCCAGATCAACTCTCTCAGGAAGTCTCTGTCACAGGTAATAAGCTGCCTTCAATAGGAATCAGAGTGACCCACGATATGATGCCAGAGACATGTAAGGAAAAAAAGCCCTGAACAGAAATCAATGGGAGACTTCTGTAACGTGAACGGCTGAGCCAGAATAAAATATGAGCTAATCATCTTGTTGCACAGCAGTCAGACACACGTTCTCGTTATTAATGTTAAAGATGAGGTAAATGTTCTTCTAATTTTTATTCGCTGTTGTGAATAATCTGAATTTGAATGTTAGGGAAGTCAAACACTCTGGATTGACCCATAATGTACACAAAAGTGTGCAATCACAGTCCGAGTGTAACCTGAGAAGCAAAAGTTTTTTACACCTTATTTTGGGGAAAAGTTGCCAAAGTTTTTAGGTGTTACTTTTGTGTTAGCGCAAACAAATATGGTGTTAAATATGGTGATCATTAGAGCTTTTTCATCATTCTTTTGGGTGGAGGGATGGTCCTGTCAGCACAAAATAACTGCCCAAAGGCAATACTAAAATGGCTGCTTTTAGTCAGACTTTGACATTAATGTAACAATGTGATCTTGATGGTATCACGATGCATCAGTTCTGCGATTATTATTTTATTGCACAATATCCGTGTAACCAAATACATAAAAACATTCCTAAAAGGCAAAAAGCAAGAATTATGTGTTATTTACTTTACATAGGTACCATGATTATTATTTAGTTTTAATGATGTGCTAATTCGATTTTTCTGCACAGCAACTTAGCTTTCCCTGGTTAGTGCCACTGTGAGAAGACAGGAAGCCATGGATCTGGCAGCTGAAACTGGCAGGAGACCATTTAGAGCATGTTATAATGAAAGTGTCACCAATCAACAACACATCACCAGAGGAAGCCACAGGAAATTGTGCTGATATAACAATATTTGATGCTGCCCTTACCCATTCTATTATTTAGGGTTAGTTAATCTGATGGATTGGACTGCTTTCATATTAGAAATGCAAACTAAGATGCCGTATCAACATCACGCTTAAAAAAGATGATGTGTGGAGATGAGAGCCGAGGCAAGTGAGCCATGAAAGTCCAATCATCTATTCCCGCATTAATTGGTGAGCGGGAGAAATGTGCAGTGCAGTTCATTAACTCGTCTCCTCAGGGCTGTCTCTCTACCACAGAGATTTAATTGGACTGTTCCTCTGCTAACAGTTGACATCATTTCAGTGAAATGTTTCACTTGCTGCTTTATCTCCGTTTTGTTCCTAATTGGATTCTTGTGTGACACGCTTGTCACCGGATGGAGGTCAGGTTTTATGGCAAAGCTCTGTGGGAGGTTGATAATCAGGAGTTGTGGTTGCTATAGTTACAGCTGCTGATGTCAGCTGCTTTAATCCCTGCAGGATACTACTGAGGGTTATTGCCATCTTAGTTTTATGTATTTAATATTTTGTTTGGCATACGGTAGGTACATATACACCCAAGCTTACATTTGCTTATTATCTTTTAAAAGTTGTTAACAAACAGCTCCAGAATGGAACAATGTTATAATCAGCTTAATCACATTTTTTGGCCACCTGAATAATGAGAGTCTAATATTCCCTCTCTTTTTGTTCTTGCTCACTACAAACCCTCGAGGATGCTGTGTTTAGCTACTAAATACTGCACTCTGTCCACCAGCTAGTTGCTGAGACTCCTCTCCTCTTCTGCTGCTTTGCAGTGGATTTATCACAGCTAAACAGCTGCTTGCTTCAGATGGAAAACACTCTGATTAGAGTGATGAGAGCGAGACAAAACCAGCAGGAGTTGGATCTCAAAATAGTGAGCTGAACTGCTCCATAGAGCTTAAAGGAAGGGTTCAATAGTAGTGACTAACAGTTAAACTACTTGTCTGCCTACGCTGTCCTGTTTGGTTGAAATTTTCGAGTGGTTTATATAAGTGTTTTATAAGATGTGACCATAGGTATGCCGTTAATATTAGCATGTCTTACATGTAATAAGCTGCGGTAAGTGAGTCATCATTGCACAAGGATATTCATAATAACCTTTTAGCAGCAGCAACTCCAGTTTATTTTTTTTCCAGCTTTAGAGTCTGTTATTGGAGACTTTGGCATTTAAGACCAGATACAATTAACAGATCATACTCACTGGCAACTTTGTGAGGTACAGCTGGTCATTAACGCAAATATCTAATTAACCATTCACATGGCAGCAACCCATTGTATTTATGCATATAGACACGGTAACGATGACCTGCTGAATTTCAAATTGAGCATCAAAATGTGGAGGAAAGGTGATTTAATGACTTTAAACTGACTCCAAAACCTACAATTGATGAATTTCTAACCCCATTTGAAACATATGCTTGTGGTCAGGGTCAGGGTCAGGCACATAGAGGGGAGAACAGCTGGTTTATTTTCCAGTTCTTGCAGGTTGCTGTTTTCTTTTTGTTTGTTCAGTTTTTACCTCTTCTAGATACTGCAACCTTAAGGAAATAAAAATAAATAAATAAATTACATAAAATGTATCACAAAACAAAACAGCAGTCAGATTATGAATGTTTTTACTTTTGATACTTTTAACAGAAAAAAGCAAGATGCAGATCTTTTTTTTTCTTCACCAGGACAAAGCCAATTCCTTACTTCCAAATATTTCATTGTAGTGTGGAAAAGTCACGGAAATCACGCTTTAACATTTTGTGTGAAATTTAAATAACACAAAGTGTGTTTCGTTCTTCAGGCCCTGTCCCAAAATGCAGAACTTCGAACTCGACTTAACCGCATCCACTCTGAGTCTGTCCTGACTGAACAAGTTGTCAGTGTGAACATCATCTCCACACCTGATGAGGTAGGTCACTGTTGTTAGTCAGTGACAAATCTCATTTCTTATCCTGATATTGATAAAACTACAGTTTCAGCGGCTCGCCAGGTACTTGATGTATTTGCGTCCTGCATTTGTCAGTTGGATTATTGATTCCTGCTCCTATAGACTGATGGTCTTTCCAGTATAGCCTGGCAGGTAAGCTTCAGGAATCATTATTTTATGCAGAACCTGACATGAAGGTTAATGGAAAAATTGACTAATTAGAAACAGATGGGAGGTTGCCCTCTGGCAAGGAGACATATGCTGCAAGATGAGCACTGTGTTGTCTTCTGGTTCTGTTTGTGTTTGTTCAGGTCAGTTTTGGGTTTTTTTTTAACCTGTCATCATAGCAAGAAACAGTGAACATCTCTTGTATTTGCCTGCAGGCCGGGGAACAGATGGGGATCCCTCTGACTCAGCAGGCCTCTAATGAGAGCCGACTCTCCATGTCAGAATCTGTCTCAGAGTTTTTTGATGCCCAGGAAGTGCTTCTGTCAGCCAGCTCATCAGAGAATGAGGTACGACGGGGCAGATGAAGAAGCGAAGTGGAGGCGGTGATTGATGTGGATCGAGTGAAGTTGAACTGTACTGGTGAAAAATGTCAGTGTGTGAAGCTGGATTTAGTCAGTAATTAATGCAAACATCATGAATAGCGGAGATGGAGTATAAAAGAAACGTAAACACAGGAGGGCTCCTTCAGAATCTGCCCGAAGCCTAATTCCTCAGTCGTGCCTAAGAATCACAATGATCCTCTTCCACTTTATGCTTTGTTAAAAAAAGCATAAAGTGGAAGAGGATATTTGGTCCATCACTCAAAACAACCTTTTATGCCTCCTTCCCTTTTAACTGCTGTGAACATCCTGCTCCAAATATACTGCGTATGGTCCCTGAAGAGCCTTCAAGCATTGTAGCTCCCCAGGCGTGCATCGAGCCATGCTGAAGGATTACTGAGCGTGGAAATTCATCAACCCCCTGGCTTGTAGTTCCGATGGCAGGCCTTTTCTTTTTTTTGTGTCACGCAAACCCCAACAGCACCAGACGATGACTACAATAGGGGCTTTGACACAAAGTGGCTACAGTATGCCCCCTTCTGATGTGACCTTAATGTGTTTGCTATATAAAAAGTATGAAAATACTGCAGTGCCTCGACTCACGATTACTGCAGTGGGACAGATAGTCGGCTGCTGCTGCAGTTTGTTAGCCAATGGCAAACTGCAGTGTGTGTGTGTGTGTGTGTGTGTGTGTGTGTGTATGTGTATGTGTATGTGTATCTAAGTGAGCCTGCTGTTCTGATCACTTTGTGTTGTACAACTGCACTGACTCACTCCGCTCTGTACCTGTTCCCCTCACAGGGTTCAGACGATGAGTCATATGTCAGTGATGTGAGCGATAACATTTCTGAGGACAACGCCAGCGTGACCGATAACGTCTCCAGACAAAGTAGGTCCAATTCTGCACCATCACGAGCAACTCTGTTGTTTGCACCAGAAGAAAGGACAGGAGAGATTCATAAAGCAGGGGAACCCACTCTGTGCTGCTTCTTCAATAACGTCGCATTCACGCACAAAGACAAACACTCGTGTTACCGGCAAATTCATTTATCAGTGCTGCAAAGGCAGCTGACTTTGTCCTGTTGCCAAGGGCAACAGAAGCAAGAAAATACACATGCTTCCTGTAGTCTGAAAGTATTGGAAAAGAGCTGGGATTGTTTGTTTTTTTTCCATGGTGAATACTATGTACCACTAAAGTGTCCACTGTCACAGGCGTTTTAGGATTAGCAAAGGTAGATGTCACAGTCGGTGGAGATTTATTTATAATCTATGTTATCTAGGTCACAGAGGAGTGTGACATCATCTGCAGTGTTACAAATGAAGCATAAGAGCCTGTGATGCTGTCTGAACTCACTGTGTCAACATATGCATATAAATTTATAACAGAGTGACAGTTTCTAGTAACTGGAGGAAGAAAGAAATTATGTGAGCAACACTCATCTAAACTCAAGACACACAACCACACACATACAGAGATTCCTAAATTTATTACAGAAATAATGATTGCATAAAAAATAAAGATGACCCATTATGCTTATTTATAACCCCATATTTTTATTCTTGGATACTACTAGAGTAGTTTTGCCAGATTCACAGTTCAGAATAATCTTACCTTAGACTGGTTCTTGGTACAGCTCAGTTGGCCCCTTATCTGAACCAAACCATTTTAGCTCTGCTCCTGTTAAACAACTTTATTTCTGATTGGTTGCCCCCTCATAAATAGATGGTTTTAAACGCAGGTGGGTGGTGTTGTGTGCTCACAGCCAGAGCTACTGCATGTGCCTGAGACGACCGTATAGGATAAGCCTGAGCTTTGGGCTCAAAGGGATTACTTGCACATTCACTGACAACATTATTTCAAACTTTGGTCATGTTTAATATGACTATCTACCACTGTAACATCATGAATATGACAAAAAAGAGAAAAGCATAATACGCTCTCTTTAGTACAAAAGTAATTTTAATGTATTTAATGTTGCATCTAGCCCTGCATCATGCTGTGTCCATGTTATGAGAAAGTGATATTACCAGCATATATTAAAAAAAAGGAAAAAACTAACAGAAAAGATTTGTGTTAGCCTATTAAAAAAGCCCTCAATTTCTAACATGCTGATGCATTTTAAAAGACTAATATGGATAAAAATGCTTTATTAAGCAATATCTTTCTTATTATTATGTTTCCTTTTTCTAGAACTAGCATTGCCTGTTGTACAGTTAATTGTACCAGATGGATGAAGTAATAATGAACTTTTTTTTGTCTCGTTTTCATAGTGGCCAACGGAGACTTTGCTGGCAGCGCCTTTCGTAATGGGAGGCGCACCTGCCTGTCGGCACCCTGTCCTGACACCAGCAACATCAACCTCTGGAACATCTTGCGAAACAACATCGGCAAGGACCTGTCCAAAGTATCTATGCCCGTGGAGCTCAACGAACCCCTCAACACCCTGCAGCGGATGTGTGAAGAGCTGGAGTACAGCGAGCTGCTGGATAAGGCTGCTGAGACCGAGGATCCCTTTGAGCGCATGGTAAAGACGCCGCTTCACCCTCAAATCAAATGTTAATCAGTTGCCAAAATGATGATCTTTCACTGCAAAGAAGATGCTTCTAGAGTAAATTCTGCAAGTGGAGATTCTTGAGTTTGATCACAGGCACTTTGTAAGTTCTGTATTCATTGGTGTGTGGCATCACACTGCAAGACGCAAGTTACCATAAATGCCTGTGAAGTGGTGCTACACTTCAGTGCAGCATTTGACCTTGGACTCTTCTATTTACAGTATCTGTCTTCTGTCCTTTGGATACCATTTGATGGATTCTAATGTTTAGCTTATTTGTGACAAAGCCTGAGGCCACGAGCCTGTTGATCCCTGATTTGTTTATGTTTTTTTGACTCTCTTGCAGGTCCTCGTCGCTGCTTTTGCTGTCTCAGGCTACTCATCCACTTACTACAGAGCAGGAAGCAAGCCATTCAACCCGCTACTCGGAGAGACTTACGAATGTATTCGGGAAGACAAGGGCTTCTGTTTTTTCTCAGAGCAGGTAAGCAGCTGCACACACAGTTCAAAATAAGTCAAAGTTAAGCAATGAGAAGGAATTTATAGAGTAGTTCCTTTTTTCTGGGTGAGGTCTCATTATCTTGGAGAGGTTTAAAATGCTTGGTGGAGCTTTTCTTGGAGTGCACTGGTTTAACAGCAAGGTCTCTGCTTTTGTTTTTGTGCGTGGTCACCTTAAGGACTCCATTTTATCTAATTTGCAAGAAAGCGCAGTACTTCACTGTGTTCACTTATCTGAAAGAAGACACTGAAGCATAGAATGAGATATAAAAAAATCTCTCAGTGGAAGGTTCAGTTTAAGAGTCGAGTGGCTACATGTGCTGTCACATGTGCTCCAGAGGTTATTTTAACCGAATACTTATTAATAATAGTAATAATAATAGTAAAAGTTTGTTTGTATAGCACTTATTAAAGCCAACGTTACAAAATCTTTCCCAGAAACACAGAATAAAAGAACAAACTAGAAGGAAATTCTAAAACCTGTTTACAGATATCAAAATAGGCCACGCAAGACTCAAGTGCTACATCGAAATGAGAGTGTGATTTCATTGTAATGAATAATTTAAAATTAACATAAAAATCTAGAAATTAAAAGAATAAGATGGAGTTGAGCTGAGCTGAGAATGTGAAAAAAAAAAAATTATATATATACACTAAAATTTGCATAAAAGCATCGCAATAGGAATATAGATGAGGTGAGCCGGATTTCTTCAGGCAGGTCGTTCCACAACCAAAGAGCCCTTACAGCAAATAATTTCGATCAAACACAACAAGAACAATGCTCACATCATCAGGAGGTCTGCCTCTTTGTTACCATAACATAAAACATCCAATTGTCCATTTTATTAACTGCATATCCAATTCAGGGGGTAGGGGTGGGGGGGTTGACGACAGCTTGGGATACCCTCATTCCAGCTGTCACAGGGTGAGAGGGAGGGTACACCCTGGGCAGGTTGCCCGTCCATCATAGATCTAACACAGCTTTCTGTGTGTATCTGGGAGGGTTCTGTCCAGATACTCTGGCTTTCTTCCCACAGTCTAAAGACATGCATGTTAGCTTAATTGTCTCTCTGTGTGTTAACATCAAACACTGCACTAGAAAATCTGTCCTTGCAGTCTTAGAATTGAATCTTCCTCAGCAACCTGACACAGAAAGATACGTGCTGTGGGGCTTCTTGCAGGATCAGGGAGTTCCGTGCTCAGTCTTTTGATCATTTCCCCAGGGAAATTATTCCCAGACACCAGACTTAAATAATTCCAGTGTCCAGTGTATCAGCAGAGAGCAGGTTCAGCATCCAGAATAAATTTAAATTGGAGATGAAAAGGTTTGTTTCTTGTGGTGCTGTGGTATGTTAAATAACCACATGGTTAATGTCTGTGTTCATTATTTCTCTCCATGCCTTTAGAAATGCAGTCTATTCTGTGTTATGTTATTATTGTGATCAAATATTTTTTTAATTAAATGCTATTTAATTAAATGCTATTAAATATATCATCTCCTTCATATCCACTGTTTCCATAATAAATGTATGATAATAGATTTTACCTGAAAGGTTAATCCTCCATGAGTGAAAACCAAGTCTCGCAGTATTTACATAACAAACAAAAGAGTTGTTTAATATAATATACTCTCATTCATACAGTGCTTTTCTAGTCTTACTGACCACTCAAAGCATCTACAATTGTCTCGGATATGTAACATTGTTCTTAATGTCAAACAGTGATGAGCTCTAGTAGGTTGTTGGTGATTGCTAACCTTTCTGGTTTAAGGTTGCATTATTGGTTGTTGCTGCCAGTTGTTATTTTTCTGTGTGCATTAGTAAAAAAAAGTAGTTACTGAGTTATTAATCAAAAAGCAAATTAAAAGGGGAAATCTAAAAAGTACCTACAAGGTTTCTGAAACCTTACAGGTAGTCCCATCTTCCGGGTTTGAATGTAGTAATGTAGTAATATATCAAATTCCTTTTTAATCCAGTTATTTTTTGATGTGTCTAAAGGATATTACAGAGAAAAACAAAATTTTCATCATAAATTTGTTCTCAAGAGTTGAGGTTGTATATGATATGCAATATAAGCAACAACAGCTGTCAGACTCATTTTATTTGATCTCTTCTCAAAGGTGAGCCACCACCCTCCCATCTCCGCCTGCCACTGTGAGTCTAAGAACTTCACCTTCTGGCAAGGTAGGTTACCTGTCTGATTAGTTAGGGATTTTCTTCGCGGGAGATACGGCTCAGTGTGTCAGCCAGCAGGACTTAATTAGCCTTTTTAATAACCAATTGAAATTTTATAAACATAGATTTTATTTTTTATAATTTTAGACAAAATTTAAAGAAGGGTCATTTTAATCTGATGCTTTTGCTGTTTTTCTATTCAGATGTGAGATGGAAAAACAAGTTCTGGGGAAAATCAATGGAAATTTTACCAATCGGGAGTGTAAATCTGATGATACCCAGGTAACTTTCATCAAGATACTGTGCATAGTAATTGAACATGAAGCCACAGATTTTATTCTGGCAGTTGAGGTGTTAAATCATCGAACTTCTGTTCACTGTTTAGATGGTTATGGATGTTGGTTTACTGTTGAATTATATCCAAATATCCATTATGTGAATGCAGTGTTACTGTTTAAAGTTCAAGTTGAATATGTTGAATGCAAGTTGAAATCTACAAATTGCAGAAAAAATGTTTACAAAAATATTTGTATCTGGTTTGTAGTTGATTATATTTGAAATATTGAATTGAAGTTTGATAGGAAGTTTCGTATGATTCTATCTAGATTCTGTTTGTAGTTGCTGTGTGTACGCTCTATCCATTGAGTTGAGTTGCTGTATGAATGTTAGTATGAGTGGAATGAAAGAATCTGAGGAATGATTATTCAAATCTAGAGAAAAACTGAAATATGCTCAGCTAGATTATTTGTTCAACTAATTGAAATTGATGAAAATTACCAATTATTCTTATGTTCAGTGGCAAAGCCTTTGTGTTTATAATGATGGAATAAAATTTATGTATCCTTGAAATATCCAGTGGGATTGAACTGTGGATTTGAATGGGAAGTATTGTATTATTAAATATAATAGTATTCAAAATTCACTTTGAAGGTGAAAATATTTGTGATGTTCAAATTCAAATTATGATGTTACATTTAAATGTTTTTGCTTCTTGGTAGCTAGTAACAGAAATACAAATGTGTATTCTCCAACCAGTTGGTGCATGGTTGCTAGACATTGCTGGCTGTCAGTGGTTGAAATCAGTCGCAAAGACAGTGCTGTCCCAAAAACCTCTTTGCAATTGCTTTGGTTGCTAGCAGATTGCTGCGGTTGCAAGTAGTTTGCATGGGAGATGCCGACTCTGTCCCTGCAAACAATTGCTAACTAACCATGGAGTGGAAGTGAAACTTCAGAAAGTGCAACGCAAACTGGAAAATGGAAAATGCTTTCCTTCAAAGTAAAAGTTGTGCCTTATCATTGAAATCAACTTTTATCTTGAAGGAGAATAGTTTCCCTTTCTGGTTTCCATTGCACTCACTCATTTCACAACTACTGAGTGAGAAGTCGGCGAGCAGTTCCAGGCAAGTCGGCATCTTTGATGAAAGTTATGGATCACCGCGGAAACCTGCTAGCAACCAAACCAATTGCAAGGAGGTTTCTGGGGCAGCACCGTATATCACTTTGTGACCAATTGGACCTAGCAACAGCAAGAAACCTTCCGCAATCACATGCCAACCAGCTGGAGGATACAAATATTTCCCTAGCAACCAATGGTTACCATGAGGTTGCTGACTGGTCTTTAGGCCTGCAAGATTTTGGCTTAGCAATCCATTTCACAGAAACTCCCAGCAACCTCCAGCAATCACTTGCACCATTCGGGTAATACAAATTTTTTCCTACCAACCGATGGTTGCCAATAGGTTGCTAACCATTCTCTAGGGCCTGCATGACTGGAGCCAAAGCTAATTGTTCATATTTTAATCATTTATGCCAGGTAACTGTCGTTTCAAAGATGTTATGCAGTCGCCTGCCACAGCCTCAGCAGCATCCCTGTCTACCTCTTCTGTGACAGAAAGTTGCAAACAAGGAATGTGCAAACTAACCTACTGGTGCTAGTACTGCTAACGTTAGCCACACTCGGCAAACTATTTGAAATTGCGGTGTGTGTGTGTGTGTGTGTGTGTTTAAGGCAATATGCCACATATTTCGGCAGTTTATAAAAACTTTTGGTTATTATGTTCTTTTTTTGTTGTCTTTTTACTTCCACTTATCAAGTGGTTATGGCAGATGGCTGGCCCTCCCTGAGCAAGGGTCTGCTGGATGTCTCTTAAAAGTCTGTTAAAAGAGAGTTCTTCCTCCTCACAGTTGCCAAATACTGGTTCACAGGGGATCACTGGACCATTTTTCCTCTAATATCCTAGGGTCTTACATTATAAAGCATCTTGAGATGAATTAGTGCTATGTAAATAAAATGAAACTGAATTGAAATTATCCTTATATACACACACAACATTTGTATTGATGATGTATATTAGATTGTGCTCAGTTTTGACTGTTTTCTTTTTCCTCCTGTTAAATCTAGTAAATTAGTTGCTTATAGCATCAGATGTGAGATTTTAAGTGTGTGTGTGTTTTAAAACAGTCATTATTCTTCTTTAAAAAGTTACAAAAATACATACACACAAGAGCTAATAGTGGAGTTTGTGGGGTTTTTTTAGGGAAACTACTGGAGTTCAAATGTTAATGAAGTTCAAGGATTTGTGATGGATCAGGAAGGAAAAGTGATCCACAGGCTTTTTGGAAAATGGCATGAGGGCCTTTATTGTGGCGTCCCTCCTTCTGCTAAATGCATCTGGAGGCCAGGTAGGAATCAGTTCTACCCTCATACCCACAGCTGGACTTTACTTTAGAATAGCTGTAAAAGCTTTAAAGCTAAAACTGCATCTTCCTCCCCAGGCTCCATGCCCACAGACTATGAGCTTTACTACGGCTTCACCAGGTTTGCCATTGAACTGAATGAGCTTTGTCCTGAATTAAAAGACGTCTTGCCACGGACGGATGCCAGATTCAGGCCTGATCAAAGGTATGGCATCGCATCTGCACCTGGCGCTCTGACACTTGCTGACACTACATGTTTCTGCAGCAGCTGGGGAAAGAAGTGTGACTGATTTCTCCTGGACTGGCTGCTATTTCTTTGAAGTCACTCTGCTGGTGATACCATTTTACTCGTTGTGTTTACAGATACATGTCGTTTGTTTCATTCAGGTACCTGGAAGAAGGTAACTTGGAAATGGCACATTCAGAAAAGCAGCGTATTGAGGACATGCAGAGGGCCAGGAGGAAGTGGAACGATGAGAACAACATCAAACATGAGCCACGTTTCTTCAAGTAAGGATACACAGAGCCAGACATACAATTTTGACCTTATAGAGCCCATCACTTAGTTTCTGTTTGTTTCATGTTCAGTTTGATCTCTCAGTGGCTCTGATTCATTCAGACAGCCTACCACAGACCTTAATGTTGAGAACATGAGGCGAACATATGAAATGATTAAGTGCAGTAGAACAAAAAGGAGCTGTCTTGTTGGAAGAATAAGAAGAGAAGCTGCCATGAAGGAGATTTGAACTCAGGATCTCTTGCTTGCAAGCCCTTGTCTTATCCTCCTGAGGCAGCTGATCAGCACTTTAAGCCAAACACATTACATTATAAGGCAGTAATTGCTCACATTGGACGTGCAGAGAACCGTATTACACAAGATGAGAAAGAACTGGAGTGTAAATAAACGCTCACACGCTCTGTAGAAGACTGCATTTCTCCAACCTCCTACTGCCCTTAATTTTGGATGTTGTTTTATAAAACTGTTCATACAGCTGAGAAATATGGGCACAAGGCCAACACAAACTGCAAATGTCAACAGGCACAAACATGATAATATTTTTCCATTTGTATTGCCAACAGGTCGGAGAAAAGAAAAACAGCCGAGTCACTTCTTTGTTGCGGAAACACCTAAACTATTTGTAGGGCAATGACTAAAATCATGTGTTTGTGTAAAGAAAGAAGTAGCCATTGCAGTTTTTGTCATACTTAAGCCGTAAATTCAAATTAGTCTGGTCTGTGAATCGCATAATGAAGTAGTCTCACTATGACTAACAAGACTGATTTCCTCTCTGTTAGCCACAGATGGACACAGGCACACTCTACTCTCACTCTCACCTTTATTAGATATTCCTTCCTAGTACCAGGTTGGAGCTCATTTTACCATCAAAATTGCCTTAATTCTTCAGAGCACAAATTCAACAAGGTGCTGGAAATATTCCAGAGGCTTTGGTCCATGTTGACATGATAGCATCACACAGTTGCTGCAGAATTGTTGCCATGATGTGACTCTCCCATTCCATCACACCCCAAAGGTGCTCTCATGGATTGAGATCTGGTGACTGCGGAGGCCAGGAGATCAGTGAACCCATTCTCATGTTCAAGAAATCAGTTTGAGATAATTTGAGCTTTGTGACATGATGTTTAATCCTGCTGAAAGATGGGTACACTGTGCTCCTAAAAGGATGGTCGTGGTCAGCAACAATACTCAGGCATGCTGTGATGTTTAAATGATGCTCAGTTGATACTAAGGGTTCAAAAGTGTGCCGAGAAAATATCCCAACACCGCTACACCACCAGCCTGAACCACTGATCCAAGGCAGGATGAAGCCATGATTTCATGCTGGTTATGCCAAATTCTGACCCTACCATCTAAATGTCACAGCAGAAGTTGAGACTCATCAGACTTTTCCTGTTCTTAGCTGGCAGGAGTGGCACCTGGTGTGGTCTTCTGCTGCTGTAGCCCATATGCTTCAAGGTTTGACATTCAGAGAAATGCTCTTCTGCATACCCATACCTTGATTATAACGAGTGGTTATTTAAGTTACTGTTGCTTTCCTATCAGCTCAAAACCATCCGGCCAGTTTTCTCAGACCTCTAGCACCAACAAGGCATTTTTATCCAGAGAACTGCTTTCACTGGATATTTTCTCTTTTTCAGCCCATTCTCTACAATTGATTTTGTGGGAAAATCCCAATAGATCAGAAGTTTCTGAAATACAGACACCAACAATGATGCCACGTTCAGAGTCACTTAAATCACTTCTGTTCCCCATTCTGATGCTCAGTTTGAATTTCAGCAGATCATCTTCACCATGTCTCCATGCCTAACTTACACTGGGTTTCTGCCATGTGATTGGCTGTTTTTACTTTGATGTGAAGCGGAATTGGCTTGTGAGTGTGATTGCTTCTGCATTATCCACCACCAGTCTTTCAGTGAAAACTAGTACACCTTTACTAATGTTACAGCAATGTAATGAGGCTCTCCAGTCAGGTCAGAGCTGTCATTACTAGAACCTGTACTGTTATTATTAATTCATTACATGTAACTGTAACCCATCTTCAGCAGTGATATGCCAGTCATTACCATTTAATGCCAATATTGTAATGCATGATTTATAGCTTCAAAATTGGAACAACTCAAAAAGGTCCTACACATTCCTCTTATGTAAGAATGTTAAATAAGATAGAGACCCAAAGAAATGCATAATGTATTACAGTGTATAATCCAAATTATTCTGAATGTAGCAGTTTGAATCATTACTAGTGTGTCACTTCATTTTTATTGCCTCTGTTATATCATCATCTGCAAAGTTTTTATGCAATACTAAGTATTATACTCAGGGATAATTAATGCTTCTTAAGTGCTGCAGTGTACACAACATTAAGAACATTTTGTGCAGAGTATATAAAATGTATTGGTGGAAAAAAAATCTATATAAAGATAATACTACTTGAGAATACCAAGACAAATACCAGCAAAAATATTATTATTAGCAGCATGGTATAGACAATTCATAAAGAAAACACTTCTTCTCTGCATTTCAGATCTTAGTGGATTTTTCTCCATCCAGAGTGTTTTCAGAGCAGATTATGTTAAAAAGCAGATTATGGTTTTTAATGTGGACCGATCGGGATTTAATGTGTAAGGCCGGGATCTGTGTGGGAATAAAGATAGGGATTCTGTCGCCGCAAACTTTCCGTGTATGAGCTCCAGTTTATACATTCACATGCCACTTTACTGGGTACTCCCATTTGACTGCTCATTAACTCAATACATTTAGGCATGTAGACATGGTCAAGATGACCTAGTGAAGTTCAAACCGAGCATCAAAATGGGAAAGAAAGGTGATTAAAATTACTTTGAACAAAAACTGCTGATCTATTGGGATTTTCCCACACAACCATCTGTAGGGTTTGCAGATAAATATCCAGTGAGCGGCAGTTCCCTGGTGAAAATGCCTTGTTGATGTCAGAGGTTTGAGGAGAATGGCTTTGAGTTGATAGGAAATCAACAGTAACTCTCAAATAACAGAAAGGTGTGCAGAAGAAGATCTCTGAATGCAGAACATGTCAAATTTTGAAGCAGCTGGGCTACAGCAGCAGAAAAACACACTCCTGTCAGCTGAGAACAGGAAACTGAGGCTACAATTCACACAAGCTCAGCAAAATTGGACAACAGACAATGTGAAAAAATGCTGCCTGTTCTGATGGCCCTTGATTTCTGCTGCAACATTTGGATGGCAGGGTTAAAATTTGGTGTAAACCACACAAAAGCATCAATCCATCCTGCCTTGTAACAGTTGTTCAGAATGGTGGTGTAATGGTGTGGGGGATATTTTCTTGCCACACTTTTGGATCCTGTACCAACTGAACATTGTTTAAACACCACAGCCTACCTGAGTATTGTTGCTGACCATATCCCCCCCTTTATGACCACAGTGTACCCATCTTTTTATGACTATTTCCAGCAAAATAATGCACCATGTCACAAAGCTCAAATGATCTCCAGATGGTTTCTTGAACATGCCAATGAGTTCTCTGTACTCAGATGGCCTCCACACTCACCACATCTCAATCCAATAGAGAACCTTTGGGATATGGTGGAACAGGAAATTCCCATCATGGATGTGCAGCCCACAAATGTGATAGTGTGAATATGGACCCAAACTTCCAATGAAAGTTTCCAGCGCCTTGCTGAATCTGTGCCATGAAGAATTCAGGCAGTTCTGAAGGCAAAAGGGGATCTGACCCAGTACCAGCAACCTAATAAAGCATCTGTTGAGTGCATGTGGGGGATTGTTGCATTTCTCCTCATCGCTTTCAAGTTTACAGTGTTCACTTCTGTTATTTTTCTTCCAGGAAAGTTGTTGATGCCAATCACAGGGAGAGGTGGGTCTCCAACAACACGTATTGGGAGCTCCGCAAAAACCCAGGCTTCATAAACATGGAATCTACAGTGACCCTGTGGTAGCACATGGATCTGTGTTTCCATCATCACAGACAAGGAGGCTGTTACCTATGCACAATAAGGTGTTAAGAGAAACATGATGATGGTAAAGCATCTCTGTGCATGGATACGATTGACTGCAGAGCTGAGGGAAGGCCTAGTGTCCAGCGACCCTGTGGATTGTGGGTCACCAATCCATGGAAACATACTATAGGATCACCTTCATTGTGCTTGTCAAAGCTGGGTCTTACCACACCTATGTAGATGTTTCCTCAGCTCTTTTGACTTCCCAATATGTCCTTGCCTTAAAAAGACACCTGTACAAGTCACATGATTAGGCGCCTTTTAGTTGAAGCCATTTAATTTCTGACAGCAGTTTGGGTAGACTAGTCTATGAAGTAGACATTTTGATTACCTATGATACATTGCATGTTTAGAGAGCAGCTTTCACTGGTGCAAAGCCGTATTTACTATATCGATTATTGTAGGAAAAAAAAAAGAGGTATTTTTATAAAATATCTTGGACTCAGAATTTAGTGAAAGAGAATTATGTGAATTGGCAGATTTTATTTATTTTTGCCTTTTAATACTGTTGAATCTGTCTGATGGCAGCGCTCTCTCTCCCGGGAAATAACTCATTTAAGATTAATCTCGACTGCGATGGAGGAAGTACGGGGCTCTACAAATGCCATTTTAATGAGTAACTAAGCCGAACATGTGGTGGAAGGTGAAGTGTGAATCCTGTTGAAGCTTTTCAGCCCTGTGGACTGTCAACACCGAGCTGTCGTGACACAGCGAAAATAGAAGGACAATCTTTGCCTCAGCAGCCCCAGTCTCTAATAATAACCATTGTTACATGAAACCAACTCATCTGAATCACACAGTTACATAAATGCATACATAACTCTCTCCATATAGAGTGGGGACACATCCAGTCTGTTCCTGAATGTGGTGGTTTCATTGAAATAATGGGCTCTTAAACATCTGAATCGCAGGTCTAAGAAAAGACTTGCTCAGGTTGTATTGTTCTCTGAGATCCTTGTGATTTTGTAGTACGTAATTTAATAGCAAAATATGAGGAATAGTCACGTATTTCCTTTAGAAAACAGCCAAGATGCAATTATTATGAATTAACAAATGAGTCATTTTCCATCAGAGTCCCATTACAGTTTACAAAAACCCAAAGAGATTTTCTTAAATTTACATCCTTATTCTGACTAGAAACCAAAAAATTTCATTTACAAAGATATAGAGCAAAAAAAAAAAAAAGTATTAACTGTATTCATTTATAAATCTTATTACCAGCAGATGTTTGGTATTTTTCTTGATATATTACTCAAATCATGAATAATTTATCTTCTTAATAATTAAGAAATTATCTCAGCCCTCCATGACTCAAATCTGCATGCAGTCATAGTCCACGATGCAGCACCAGAGACACCCACAGGCTGTCGTGGAAAAATGAAAGTAGTCAGCTTTTCAGATGGTTACTGTAAAAAAACATAGAAGTGTCTCACGCATCTGATTCCCCAGAGAATTTACTGCTGTACTGTGCTCTTCGTCAAAGCACCAGATTGACGTTTGTATATTTATGGCAAAACAGATTAGCTTTAATATCCTAACTAGTGTTAGCCTCTTTTTGTTTTACAGCTAAAGAAAAAAAAAACTACATGGGGCCTTTAAAATCAACCCCAACACACAAGTGGTCACATGTTTAAGTTGATTTCTCTTGTTCAGAACTGCAAAACGACGACACTGAAGGAGGGGAAAGGTGAATACAGTAGAACTGTACAGAGTGAAAAATCCATCATGTGTGCACTGTTCACACTGTAGATTACAAACCAAAAAAGATAGAACCGCTTTGCATTCATGTACTTAAAAAAAAAAGAAAAGAAAAAAAGCAAGATACGTGTGCATATAGTTTTATTTTTCCCTGATCACAAACTCAATGCTACAACTCAACAGCTACCGTTTCACTTGCTGTGCCTTAATGCATTTGTTAATGCCTCACAAACACACAACAGATGAGAATCCTGAGCTAAGAAGAAGGTATGCCATTAACAAGTCACACGCCGCGCATTCTCCACACTCCACCTGCCTACAGATGATTAAGTACACTGAGGATTTAGCTGTGGACAGAATATTTTGAGGGGGTTTTCTTTGACATTAGATGAGTAGAAATGTTTTATCTGTCTGTACAATGCTTGCAGTGTTCAAAGATGTTCTGCACTGCTCTGCTACCCCAACATGTAACTGATTCATTTTGGTGATCACTATAAATACAGCACATTTAGGAGATTAAAAAAAAAAAAAAAAAAGGGGAGGGGGGCACTACTGCAGCAGCTGATGATTTCGTTTCGCTCCTACATCAGTGGCTGTGGAGGTAGGGCCAGTGCTTTGTGTAGTGTTTGGTATCATAGAGTCAGAATGTAGTGGAGAAAAAAAAATAATAAAGAATATCCTCCAGCTTTCTTCATCCATTTTCTACCTGCATGTCTAGAGCTTGCCAATGAATGTTGCAGATGCCTTACAAAAAAAGGTTTCTCGATTGGACACTTTTTAAAAGCTTTTTTTTTTCTCAACTGACGTGTATCATGAAGCACTATGTCAGCTCAGTTTGGTTCAAATCTATTTCGTGATGGGTACCTTCTAAAGTGCAATTTTAACAAAGTACATATCTTTCCATGAACACTGTACACTGCTGCTACATAGTGCTTGTTAATAAAACTGCAAAACGCAAGTGATGGGGAGTCTGTGGTTTATATGTTAAAAAAAAATTAAATTTTGTTATCCTCTGACATTTGCTAATCCATTATTTTGACCAAAAATGCTTAAGTTTAGATCTTACAACCTCTGGTGCCATCTAAAGGCATCCTTATTTTATTCAACTATCACTCAAAAATAATGATATCTTTATTGATTCTCTGCATTAAAACCAGTCATATATTTTACAGGCAGTGGGCAGCCACCAGTTTGTTTTCCTTTTTTTTTAATGGTGGAAGAAACCGGAGCTCCCTCAAGACAGCTGGGCAAGCATAGAAACACAAAGCAGAGCTCTGCCCTCTTGTGATGCAGTAGTAATACCCACTAACGCACAGTGATGCTCTTATCTGTAATTAATCAATCATTTCTATAGATTGAAAAGCCCTTTCAATTGAAAACAACCCTGTGAAATCACCGAGACTGAACTGGAACAGTAAAGATGCAGGCTGTACAGATAAATGAGATGAATGAATATACTGAAATGTGCTGTGCAGTGACATTAAAGAGGGTCTATTAAAAACAAGGCAAATACCTAATTTTTAAGTTGGTGGGGGAAGAAAACAACAGGTGAAGGACTATACACTCAACAGTCACTTTGTTAGGTACTCCTGTTCAACTGCTCATTAATGCAAATACCTAATAACGGCAGCGCCTCTCATGACAGCAGCAAGGCCACAGAACACATGAAAGATAGCATGGGTCTATCCGGTTCAGGTTGTTGTTGGTGGAGTAATGGTGTGGGTACATTTTCTTGGCACACTTTGGCCCACTTAGTACTAATCAAACCTCCTTTAAACACCACAGCTTACCTGAGTATTGTTGCTGGCCATGTGTACCCATGTTCTAATGTCTGCTTTAAGCAAGATAACGCACCGTACCACAAAATCACGTCAAATCATCTCAAATTGGTTTCTTGAACATGACGATGAATCCACTGTACTCACATGGCCTCCGCAGTCACTGTACCTTTGGGATGTGGTGGAACGGGAGATTCACATCATAGATGTGCAGTCGACAAACCTGCTGCAACTGTGTGATGTCGTCATGTCTGTATGGACCAAAACCTCAGAGGAATGTTTCCAGCATCTTGTTGAATCTATGCCATGGAGATTTAAGGCAGTTCTGAAAGGGGATCCAACCCAGTACTAGCAAGGTGTACCTAATGTAGTGGCTTTTAAGTGTAAATATCACTCTTTAAAGACCACCACCACAAAAAAAAATGATTGCATTTGAAAACATTTTTGTCTAATGACAAAGACAGTTTCTCCATTAGAAAAAAAATGATGGGCCGCCATTTAGTTATAAAACAACACAAATTAAGAATAAAGCACCCGTGAACCCACCCTGATGTAACTGGCTTTGTATTGTGTGCAACATCAACATAGAACCT